>CAUYUJ010000982.1:75000-106884 GCA_963575745.1 Prorocentrum cordatum
GTGCTCACGAATCTAATCATTTCGGATTCGTGAAGGAGTATGCAATGATGTTTCTCTCTGCGAAACGGATGTGTAGTACAAATGACCGCCCTCGCCGAGCGTCCAGGCACCGGAAGGTCATCATCAGCATTATCACCCGGGCCACCAGCATCATAACCACCATCACCACCATGACCACCACCATCGTCATCATCATCATCATCATCATCATCATCATCATCATCATCATCATCTTCATCATCATCATCATCATCATCATCATCATCACCATCGTCATATTCATCATCATCGCCATCGTCATCGCTACTCTACCATGACCATTACCATTACCAGAATCATTACCATTACCATTACCATTACCATTACCATTACCATTACCAGAACCATTACCATCACCATTACCATGACCATGACCATGACCACTACCACTACCACTACCATTGCCATTACCATTACCATTACCATCACCATTACCATTACCATTACCATTACCATTACCATTACCATTTCCATGTCCATGTCCATGTCCATTTCCCTTACCCTTACCATTACCATTACCATTACCATTACCATTACCATTACCAGTACCATGATCATGGCCGTTACCATCACCATTACCACTACCATTATCGTCGTCACCGTGGTCACCATGTTCGTCATCATCATCATCATCATCATCATCATCATCATCATCCCAATCATCATTATCCTCCTCGTCCTCAGCCTGCAGCGTGGCTGCTCCAACCAACCCAGAAGGAAGAGCTGCATGTGCTCACGAATCAAATCGTTTCGGATTCGTGACTGGGGTGTGCAATGATGTTTCTCTCTGCGAGACGCATGTGGAATACAAAGAACCGCCCTCGCCGGGCGTCCTGGGACCGGAAGGCCATGCATGACCACGCACCCTCCAGCCAACCTGGACAAAATGACACGAAGATTCCTCGGAGGGGGGAGGGGTGAACGAGGAGGAACTGGGGGAGCACACGCGGAGCCTCTTCGCAAGGCTCGCCACAGACCGGGAGGCCCTCAGAACTCGTCCTTGAGGGCCTTCGCGGGGAAGGCCTTCACGATGGTCTTGGCCGGCTTCGCCTTCACCATGACGACCTTGCCGAAGATCTCGCGCTTCCCCGCCTTGGTCGCCTTCTTCTGGCGGGTCTTGATCATCACAACTCCCGGGATGACGAACTTGCCGTTCTTCTTCGCCTCAGTCGACGCAATGCTTGCGAGGGTGCTCAAGGCCGTGCCGATGACGCCCCTCTTCACCTCGCAGGCCTCCGCCAACGCTGCGGTGAGGGCGCTCTTGGTCATCACGGTGGACTTCATCATCGGCGCCATCTCTGCTGCTTGGGTGAGGAAGCGGGAGCGCTGCCGATGCCGTCTGGTCTGTGCGCGTGGGCCGGATTCTTGAGCCAAAATGGCGACGGGGTACAGTATGTTTGTTTGGTGGGCCTGCGAATCTGCTTACCTTTCCTTCTTATCCACCTCCTCCCAATTCTCCTGTGTAGCCTTCCTCCACCTCCCCGCCCCCTCCTCCCCATTCCCCCTCCTCCGCGTCCCTCATCTCCTGCCCGTCTCCCTCCCCCATCCCCCTCCACACCTCCCTTTTCTTCTCCATCCTCATCCTCATCCTCATCCTCATACTCATCTGACTACCCTCACCCGCATCCTCCTCATAACTGATAATTGGGTGGCCACGTCAGCACATGTCGCAGAGCCCTTCTGATGGAACTACTTGCACAAGTTAAATGCACCCCAGGGCAAATCGATGAAAACTGCGTACGTCCCAGAAGACGTGGATTGAGACGTGGATTGATCTAACGGTGCGATGCTTATGGGATACTCACCAGAAGGATCACCATCACCGTCATCATCAGCATCATCATCAGCATCACCATCATCATCATCATCATCATCATCATCATCATCATCAGCATCATCATCATCATCATCATCATAATCATCATCACCATCACCATCAGCAGCAGCAGCATCAGCATCAGCATCAGCATCAGCATCATCAGCATCAGCATCATCATCATCATCATCATCATCAGAATCATCATCACCATCACCATCAGCAGCAGCAGCATCATCATAATCATCATCAGCATCAGCATCATCGGAATCACCATCATCCTCATCAGCATCATCAGCACCACCCTCATCCTCATCCACATCCTCATCCTCATCATCATCATCACCATCATCATCAGTATGACCACCATCTTCATCAGCAGCCGCATCATCAGCATCATCAGTATCATCATCATCATCATCATCATCATCAGATGCTTCCTCATCATCACCATCATCATCAGTACCATCATAAACATCATCATCAGCAGCAGCATCATCATCTGTATCATCACGATCGGCATCATCATTTTACACTCGTCAGGATGAGTCTCATCATCATCCATTATCATCGAATTCACGATCATCATCATCACCACCATGATCATCATCTTCAAGATCGTCGTCAACATGGTAACCCTTGTCATCATCAGCATCGTCAACAACATCAACACCATCATAAGCATCAAACACCCCATTCGCAGCAACATCATCATCACCACCATCATAATCATCATCATCATCATCATCATCATCAGCATCATCATCATCATCATCATCATCATCATCATCATCATCATCATCATCATCATCATCATTGCCATCGCCATCGCCATCGCCATCGCCATCGCCATCGTCAAGAGCATCATCATCATCACCATTACCATCACCAGTACCATTACCGTTACCATTATCGCCGTCCTCGTGGTCAGCATGGTCGTTATCATCATCCCAATCATCATTATCCTCCTCGTCCTCAGCCTCCAGCGTGGCTGCTCCAACCAACCCAGAAGGAGGAGCTGCATGTGCTCACGAATCAAATTATTTCGGATTCGTGACAGGGATGTGCAATGATGTTTTTTCTCTGCGAGACGGATGTGGAGTACAAATGACCGCCCTCGCCGAGCGTCCTGGCACCGGAAGGCCATGCATGACCACGCCCCCTCCAGCCAACCTGGACAAAATGGCACGAAGATTCCTCGTGGGGGGGAGGGGTGAACGAGGAGGAACTGGGGGAGCACACGCGGAGCCTCTTCGCAAGGCTCGCCACAGACCAGGAGGCCCTCAGAACTCGTCCTTGAGGGCCTTCGCGGGGAAGGCCTTCACGATGGTCTTGGCCGGCTTCGCCTTCACCATGACGACCTTGCCGAAGATCTCGCGCTTCCCCGCCTTGGTCGCCTTCTTCTGGCGCGTCTTGATCATCACAACTCCCGGGATGACGAACTTGCCGTTCTTCTTCGCCTCAGTCGACGCAATGCTCGCGAGGGTGCTCAAGGCCGTGCCGATCACGCCCCTCTTCACCTCGCAGGCCTCCGCCAGCGCTGCGGTGAGGGCGCTCTTGGTCATGACCGTGGACTTCATCATCGGCGCCATCTCTGCTACTTGGGTGAGGAAGCAGCGGCGCTGCCGATGCATTCTGGTCTGTGCGCGTGGGCTGGAACTTGAGCCAAAATGGTGACGGGTTGCAATAGTTCTGTTTGGTGGGCCTGCAGAATCTGCATACCTTCCCTTCTCATCCGCCTCCTCCCCCTCCCACTTCTCCTGTGTGCCCCTCCTCCTCCCCCTCCTCGACCTCTCCTCCCCATTCCTCTCCTCCGCGTCCCTCATCACCTGCCCGTCTCCCCCCCCATCCCCCTCAATATCTTCCTTCTATTCCTCTTCTATCTGATTATCCTCATCCTCATCCTCGTCCTCATCCTCATCCTCCTCATAACTGACAGGTGAGTGGCCACGTCATCACATGTCGCCGAGCCCATCCGATGGAACTGCTCGAACGATGAAAATGCACCCCGAGACAACTCCACGAAACTGAGTACTTCATACAGGACGTCGCGCTCTCCAACAATACGATGTCCATGGGGTACGCACAGTCAGGATCATCATCATCACCACCACCACCACCACCACCATCATCATCATCATCATCATCACCACCACCATCACCACCATAAGCACCACCACCACCACCACCACCACCATCATCATCATCATCATCATCATCATCATCATCAGCAGCATCAGCATCCTCATCATCAGCATCCTCAGCATCATCATCATCATCATCATCAGCAGCATCATCATCAGAATCAGCACCATCATAATCGTCGTCATCAGCAGCAGAATAATCATCATCATGATCATCATCATCATCATCATCATCATCATCATCATCATCATCATCATCATCATCATCATTACCACCACCATCACCACCATAAGCACCAGCACCACCACCACTACCACCACCACCACCACCATCATCATCTAAATCATCATCATAATCATCATCATCATCATCATCATCATCATCATCATCATCATCATCATCATCATCATCATCATCATTATCATTATCATCAGCAGCAGCATCATCAGCACCATCAGCATCCTTCGCATCAGCATCAGCATCATCATCATCACCATGATCCTAACCACCATCATCTTCAATATCGTCGTCGTCGTGATCATCATGATCATGAACATCATCATAATCAGCATCATCATCATCAGCATCGTCATCATCATCAACATCATCATTACCATCATCACCAGCACTGTCATTATCAGAAGCATAATCAAAATCAAAAGTATTACATCATCACCATCAGCATCACCACCATTATCACCAGCACACTCATCATCATCAACAGCATCAGCATCATCAGCAGAATCAGCATCATCATCAGCGACATCATCACCATCACCATCACCATCATCAACAACATCACCAACACCATCACCATCCTCATCAGCATCATCATCAGCATCATCATCACCATCATCGTCATCGCATTCTTCGTCTTCGGCATCGTCATCGTCATCTTCATCGTCATCGTCATGGTTGTCGACGTCGTCGGCTGCGTCAGCATCGGCATCGGCGTCGGCGTCGACGTCGCCGTCGCCGTCGCCGTCGGTGTCGGTGTTAGCGTCGGCGTCGGTGGCGGCGGCGTCAGCGTCAGCGTCGGAGTCGGCGGCGGCGGCGGCGTCCGCGTCGGCGGCGGCGGCGGCGGCGGCATCGGCATCGGCGTCGGCGTCGGCGTCGGCGTCGGCGTCGGCGTCGGTGGCGGCGTCTGCGGCGGAAGCGGCAGCGGCGTCGTCGGCGTCGCGTCGGCATCGGCGACGGCGGCATCGGCGCCGGCGACGGCGGCATCGGCGCCTGCGGCGGCGTCGTCGTCGGCGCCGGCGTCGACGTCGGTGTCGGCAGCGGCGTCGGCGTCGGAGTCGGCACCGGCGTCGGCGTCGGCGTCGGCGTCGTCGCCGGTGGCGGCGGCGCCGGCGCCAGCGGCGTCGGCGGCGGTGTCGGCGGCGGCGTCGGAGTCGGCGTCAGCGCCGGCGGAGGCGTCGCCGTCGGCGGCGTCGGCGTCCTTTTCGCCGTCGGCGTCGGCGTCGGCGTCGGCGTCGGCGTCGGCGGCGGCATCGGCGGCGGCGTCGGCGGCGGCATTGGCGTCAGCGTCGGCGACGGCGACGGCGACGGGCGTCGTCGTCGTGGTCATCCACCACCGTGCCCTGCGCACGTTGGGAAGTCGAAAAATGCCAAGGTCCTGCTGACCGAGTGTCTGTAATCTCTAAGGGCGACCCCCTAGCACCTCTACTAGCGCCCAGGGGCACGCATCGCCCCCTCCTACCGAGGCCACAATCCTTTGCAAAATGCGACAGGTTCGCGCTCCCGAGGCCCAGATGCGTCGTCGTCAGTCCCAAGAACATTGAGGAACAAGGACAGTTGGAAAAGGAACGTGGTAGTTGAGTCGAAGGGCAGCCCTGTCCTTTTATCCCTCCCCTGCCGAGAAAGGGGGGGGGAGGAAGGTGTGGAGGGCGGGGGTCCTGGGTCAGACAGAATACCGCCCTCCCAAGGGGTCCCGGCGGGTCCCGGGAGGGGTCGCCAGCGGGGGTCCCAGAGGGCCCCCGAGGCAGTCGAGGCGTCACAGGAGAGCCCGAGTCTTCCCCAGATGGCCTCGAGAGGCAAAAATAAATTGATTGTCCGAAAGTTTGTCCATGTTGTTCGGATTCTTGCCCTTTCGAGCTTCCGACGTCCCAAGACGACCCAAGAAGCCACAAGGACTGCTCCAAGAAGGCCCAAGAGGCCTCCAAGAGGGCCCCGAGACGGCCCAAGAGGGCTACAAGACGGCCAAGAGGTGCTCATGGATGCCCAAAAAAGTGTCCCAAGACGGCCCCAAGAAGGGCCCTGGCGGGTGAACACGAACCAACAAGTCAAGCCTTCCGCCCCATGAGGGCCAAAAAAAAACCCGAGAAGGCCAAAAGAGGCCCCCGAGAGGCCCCCCAGAGGGCCCCGAGAGGCCAAGAACAATGATTGTCCACAGAGCGGTTCAATAATTTTCGAGCTTTTTCGAGCTTCACCGAGCCTTTTCGAGCTTCACCGTTTCAAGCTTCCGACGCTCAAGACGACCCAAGAGGCTCCCAAGACTGCCCCGAGACTGCTCAAGTTGAAGAGGCACCCAGGAGAGCTGTCCAAGGCGGCCCAAGAGGTGGGCTGGGGCCCCAGGGCTGGGGAATCGGAATTAACCCAGACCATGTGCTTATATGTATTGCCAAGTTTCACACACCTACACACAGGCACCTATATATATATATATATATATATATATATATATATATATGGTCGCCCCCCCCCCCAGCACCCCCAAACCACCAAAATCGCAAAATCTTCACTGATCGTTTGCTCGTCGTCGCTCTCCTCCTCCTCCTCCCCCTCCTCCTCGAAACCTGCGAAAAACAGCAAAACCATTAAACAAACAAAACAAAAAAACAAAACAAAAAAAAAACCCAAAAAAACAAAGAAACCAAAAAAACTATGATTTCGGGAGAACCTTGCCCCCCCCCCTCCCCAAAAGTTCTCCCGAAATCATAGTTGTTTGGTTTCTTTGGTTTGTTTGGTTTTCCTAAGCGTTTTCGCTGACTCCTCCTCCCCCGTCCTCCTCCCCTCCTCCTCCCCCTCCCTCCTCCCCCCCCTCCCCTCCTCCTCCCCCTCCTCTCCCTTCTCCCCCTCCTCCTCCTCCTCTTCCTCCTCCTCCTCCTCCTCCTCCTCCTCCTCCTCCTCCTCCTCCTCGTGTCGCAGTAGGAGGATAGGGGTGTCCGTCGCCAGAAAAAAAAACTTGAAATATCTGGCATATCTATGTTTTCACAAGCTTTCCTGCCTGGCGCATCGTCCCTGGGGGGCGTGGAAGAGGAGAAGGAGCAGGAGGAGGAGGGGCGCCCGTCGCCAGAAGACCTAAAATATCTTGAATATCTGTGTTTCACAAGGTGTCCTTGCCAAACCCCTCAAGCATATTTGGAATCTGTGTTATCACAAAGTTTCCTTACCAAAACCTGCAAACATATGTGGGATATCTGTGGTTCCACATGGTTCTCTTAAGAAAACATATCCTGTAAGGCTTCAAAACAAAGGATCATGTTGACCCTTTTGCAAAAGCCACCACAAAGGGAATCCTTCTGCGCGGCCGCATCAACAGGAATCCTTTGGCAAGGCCGCCGCAAAGGGAATATGTTTGCAAAGCCGTCGCGAAAGGATGAGGAGGGATACGATGAGAAATGGAAGAAAAGGAACATGAAAGGGGAGGAGAACGAAGAAGAGGAGAAAGAGGAGGATGATGCTGTTGCAGAGGCTCCGGAACTCCCCTCATCAGATAAGAACTCTCCCGTCATCGTCGTCGTCGTTGTCTGTCTCTCTCTCTCTCTCTTTCTCTTTCTATTTTTGTTGTTCTTTATCTCTCTCTCTCTTTCTCTCTCTCTCTCTCTCCTCTCTATCCTCTTTCTAAGTAAAAAAGAGGAGGAGGAGGAGGAGGGGAATGAGAGGGAAAGGAGCTCTCCCCGACTCGCTCTCTCTCTGTCTCGCTCTCTGTTCTCTTTCCTTCCAAAAACATATGTACAAGAAGAGGCAGAGCAGGATTTCAAGAGGAAAGGAGCATATCCCATATCAAAACGACTCATATTGAATTCGAATAGGACTGTCATATGATTCCAATGGAAACGGAGCAGATACCAGATCCAGAGGATTCCCATTGAATTTGGATAGGAATCGGATACGATGTCAATGGGAAATGGAAGTGGTCCCAGAGCCAGAGGATCCCTATTGAATTTGGATGGGGTTCTAAGCAAACTTCAATAGAAATGGCGCAGATCTTCCAAACCCAAGGGATTCCTATCGAATTTGAATAGGGCCCTGATAGGATTTCAATAGGAAAGGAACAGATCCCAGATCCAGAGGATTCCTAATGAATTGGATTAGGATGCGAATCGGATTCCGATAGGAACGGAGCAGATCCCAGATCCAAAGAATGCCCATTCCATTTGATCAAGGTCCTGATAAGATTGCAATAGAAAAGAGCAGATCCCAAATCCTCCTCCTTCTCATCCTCCTCATTCTCCTCATGAGAGGAAAGAGTACGAGCGGCCGCAGCAGGCGCGGAATACTCTCTCTCTCACACTCGTTCTCTCTCTCTCTCTTTCTCTCTCTCTTTCTCTCTCTCTCTCTCTTTCTGTCTCTCTCGCTCTCTCTATCTGCCCCTTTGTTTTTGACGCATGTGGAGAGGAGGGGGAGGGGGAGGAGGAGGA
This sequence comes from Prorocentrum cordatum, assembly GCA_963575745.1. Taxonomy (NCBI): domain Eukaryota; class Dinophyceae; order Prorocentrales; family Prorocentraceae; genus Prorocentrum; species Prorocentrum cordatum. The sequence continues at coordinate 83,644 of CAUYUJ010000982.1, forward strand.
GGAGGAGGAGGAGGAGGAGGAGGAGAGAGGAATAGGAGAAGGAGAGAGGAACTAACTCTCACCACCCTCTCCCCCTCTCTCTCTCTCTCGTTCTCTCCTCTCTTTCTAAGTAAAAGAAGAGAGGGAGAGGAGGGAGAGAGAGGAGCCCTCCCCGATTCTCTCTCTCTCTCTCTCTCTCTATCTCCCTCTCTCTTTCTCTGTGTCTTTCCCTCCCCAAGACATGTGGAAAGAAGAGGAAGAGCAGGAATTGAAAGTGGAAAGGAACATATCCCATATCAAAACGACTCATATTGAATTCGAATAAGATTCTCATATGATTCCAATGGAAACGGAGCAGGTCCCAGATCCAGAGGATTCCTATTGAATTTGAATAGGGTTCTAGGCAAACTTCAATAGAAACGGAGCAGGTCCAAAATCCAATGGATTCCGATTGAATTCAGGTCATCCTCCTCCTCATCATCATCATCACCATTATCCTCATCATCCTCCGCTCGAGGCTGTACTGCCCCGCGAGAGGAGCAGATGATGAGGCGCAGGGGAAGAGGAGGAGATATAAGAGAAGGATATAAGGATATGATGATGAGGAGAGGAGGAAGATGAGACGGATGAAGAAGATGAGGAGGATGACGCCCCCCCCCTAGTCCGTCGTTTGGGGGTGCTGGGGGGGCAAGCTATATATATATATGTATATATGTATATATATGTGTATGTGTGTATATGTGTGTATGCGTGTACCCACATAACTGTGCGAGAGCATGGTATTACAATAATGATGATGCTGATGATGGTAGTGTAAATGGTGATGATGACGACGATGATGGTGATGATGATGATGATGGCAATGGTGATGGTGGTGGTGACGGTGATGGTGATGATGATGATGCTGCTAATGATGCTGATGCTGATGCTGATGATGCTGATGATGCTGATGATGCTGATGATGCTGATGATGCTGATGATGCTGATGATGCTGATGATGCTGATGAGAATGATGCTGATGATAATGACGTTGACGATGGTGGTGGCGATGATGATGAATATGAGGATGATGAGCACGATGACGATGAGGATGACGATGATGATGATGATGATGATGATGGTGGTGGTGATGATGATTTTGATGACGGTGGTGATGCTGCTGATGATGATGGTGACTACGACGATGGTGATGGTGATAATGGTGACGCTGATAGTTAGGGGGGAAATAACAATGATGAGACTGACACTGACAAATTACGGTAGCAAATAATAATGATAATGGTCATGGCAAGAGCGAACAACCTCTCACATGTATAACCAAGATGATGATAAAAATAACGATAATAACAGTACTAGTACACCAACTACGAATAACAAGAATAATACTAATAATAAGAAGAAGACGAATGATACTGATAACCATTTGTAATAATAAGTAGCAATGACGATATAGTAATTAAAGCTATCGATGTGTCGGCATGCGCGAACTCAGTGTATCAGCAGCTCGCTCTCCTTCTAAAAACCAAGTGTGAACACTGTAACCAACATCTCTTGAAATGATACGTTAACCAGAACCACGCGCGCTTCGCGCGCTTAGATTGCCGCCGCTTCTCGGCGGCATGATTTGGGAGCTTCTGGGTCACCTACCGCAGTCGCTGGGCAGTCTTTACCACTCTTGAACACATGCTGGAGATGTGGTATTGGGATCCTTGGGGGCCACTTTGGAGCCATCTTGGTGGCCTCCTGGGCCACCTTGGAAGTCTCTTGGGGCCGATTTGGGGGTCTCTTGGGGCCTCTTGGGCCCATCTTGGGCCGTCTTTGGGCCCTCTTGCAACTCTTGGACAGTCTTGCACCCCTCTGGGGGCCCTCCTGGGCCGTATCGAGCCTCTCTGGGCCCATAATGGGTCCTTCCTGGGGCCCTGTTAGGATGGTCGGGCCGTCTTGCGCCGTCCTGGAAGTGCTCGGTCTGCCCTTCGGCCCTGTTGGGCCGCTATGGTCGCTTACTTGCGCCCCCTGACACTATTTGAAGCCGCCAGGGGAAAGCCAGGGAGGCCCTGGAGGGAGTTCGAGTTTCTGGCGCCGCAAGGGGAGAAGGGAAATGCGGGAGGGTGAACGGGCCCGATCCCCTGGCCCCCCGGTGCTCTGGCATAGCAGATACGCCTCTCCACACATGCGACCACCGCAAAGACAAGTGCAGATAACTAATGACGCGACGCAAGCTCCAACATTAACTAGCACCTCACCTGCATCGTGGTGTGCTTCTTCAAGTGCGTCATCCAGAGAGGACGCGAGTGGGGGGCGCACTTAAGATGCTCGGTGTTGGTTGTCTGGGGGTGGCCGAAGTCAACCATCTCGTCAAGCAGCTCGTAAACCAGGACGAAATTTTTCCTGATGCTCTCCTGTGCGGAATACGAGGCAGAGGGACAGGAGGACGAAGAGATGTCTGTGCTGGGGGCGCCACTTCTTGGAAAAGCCGCCAGAGGGTTCACCAGATGACCTTGCAGAAAGCAGCCTCACGTAAGGCAAGACAGACACCCATGGGAAAGAGGAGGAGGAGTTCGAGGAGTAGGAATGTGGAAGAACGAGAAAGAGAGGGGGAGCAGGTGGGGGAAGAGAGGGAGGGCACGGGAGGCAAGCAAGGAGGCATGACGTAAAAAACAGCAAGAAACATGTTGCTGCTGCTGATGGTGCTGCTGCTCCTCCTCACCTCCTCCTTCCCTAGACCGACGTCTCGTTTTCGCTCGGCGCAAACCCTCGGAGCAGCTCCCGGCCCTTCCCCAGGCCCGCAGCAGCTCCCGGCCCTTCCCCAGGCCAGGTGCGTGTGCCACCCCCCACCCTGGGAAAGGGCCCCTGGACGCCCAGCACTGCGAAACACATCTGGCGCCACGTCTTGAGATGCGAGGAGGAGGAGGAGGAGGAGGAGGAGGAGGAGGAGGAGGAGGAGGAGGAGGAGGAGGGAGGAAGGGGAGGAGGAGGAGGAGGAGGAGGAGGAGGAGGAGGAGGAGAGGAGGAGGAGGAGAGGAGGAAGGAGGAGGAGGCGGAGGAGGAGGAGGAGGAGGAGGCGGGGAGGAGGAGGAGGAGGAGGAAAAGGGGGAGGAGAGGGGGAGGAGAGGGGGGGAGGGAGGGGGAGGGGGAGGGGGAGGTCTGCCGCACTCTCCAGGCGGACCTGGCCGTGGCGGCGAGGACGCCCCAAAAGGCCAGAAGGGTCTCGGCGAGGCCCGCGCGCGGGGGCCCAGTCCTCAAAGAGGGCATGGCAACGACGACGGCAACGACGGACAGAACGACGACGACGACGACGACGACGACGACGACGACGACGACGACGACCACGACGACGACCACGACCACGACGACGACGACGACGACCACGACGACGACGACGACGACGACGACGACGACGACGACCACGACGACGACGACGACGACGACGACCACGACCGCGACCGCGACCACGACGACGACACCGGTGCCCCCAGCTTGCAGCAGGGGCGGGCGCCGAACAAGCTGGGCGGGAGCCAGGATTGTGGCGGCTTCCGCAAGTCGCCCAGGAGGCACGCGCGGCAGCCTCAACGGCCGCACGGCGAGAAGCGCCAAAACAGTTGTTCTGCGTCGGCGGCGAAGCATGGCAACTGCGCTGGCGGAGGGCTGCCTAAACGGGGATACCGCTGTAGCAAACTGCGCCACCATGCAGGAGGGAAGGGAAAAGCAGAGGAGGCGGCCGAAAGAGGGGGCGGAGGGAGCACGCCGCTCAGGGGGACGGGCGCCACGAGCGTGTGGCGCGGCCGACCCAGCCGGAGGGCCCGCGGCGGCTGCTGCACCAGGGGGCCGGCGGCGGCGGGGCGCAGTGCGGATTTAGAAGCGCCACGACAAACTCTGTCCCCCATCCTGTTGTCCTCCTCTTCTGTTTGCTCCTCTTCCCTACCCTTACGTCGGGCCTGTTTCCCTACAGGGGGGTTTTCGACGAAAAATTCGCCGGCCCAACGGGCCAGAGGCGTGCTAAGATCTCCGGTAACTGGTAAACAGTATTTCTAGTTTGCGCGCGCGGGGCGGCCCCTGGGGATCCCTGGATCAAAAGTACCCCGAGAGGAGCCCGGGACACGCCCGGGACACGCCCGGGACACTCCCCCAGATCCTCCAGGATCGCCCCAAGAGGGCCCCAAGAGGCCCCCAACACAATCCAAGAGAGGTCCGAGACGCCCGAAGATCGCTCCACCGCGCCCAAGATGGCCTCTCCAGACGGCCCAAGAGGTCTCCAAGATGACCCAACAAGCCTCCAAGATGCCCCAAGAGGCCTCCAGGAGCACTCCCAAGAGGGCCCCAAGAGGCAAAAATCAATGTTTTTTCTTAGGTTTTGGACAGATTTGGGCGTTTCAACCTTTTCGGTTCCCCGACGCCCCTAAACGGCTCAAGAGGCCTCCAAGATCGCCCCAAAGAGGCAAAAATCAATGTTTTTTCTTAGGTTTTGGACAGATTTGGGCGTTTCAACCTTTTCGGTTCCCCGACGCCCCTAAACGGCTCAAGAGGCCTCCAAGATCGCCCCAAGAGGGCCCAAGAGGCCCTCAAAAGGGCCCCAAGACGGCCCAAGACGGCTCCAAGACGGCCCCAGAGGCCTCCAAGACGGCCCAAGAGGGCCCCAAGAACGCCCCCAACACGGTCCAAGAGAGGTCCGAGACGCCCGAAGATCGCTCCACGACGCCCAAGATGGCCTCCGGACGGCCCAAGACGTCTCCAAGATGGCCCAAGAAGCCTCCAAGATGCCCCAAGAGGCCTCCAAGAGAACTCCCAAGAGGGCCCCAAGAGGCAAAAAACTGTGCTTTCCTTTGGTTTTGGACAGATTTGGGCGTTTCAACCTTTTCGGTTCCCCGACGCCCCTAAACGGCTCAAGAGGCCTCCAAGATCGCCCCAAGAGGGCCCAAGAGGCCCCCAAGAGGGCCCCAAGACGGCCCAAGACAGCTCCAAGACGGCCCCAGAGCCTCCAGGACGGCCCAAGAGGGCCCCAAGAACGCCCCCAACACGGTCCAAGAGAGGTCCGAGACGCCCGAAGATCGCTCCACGACGCCCAAGATGGCCTCCGGACGGCCCAAGACGTCTCCAAGATGACCCAAGAAGCCTCCAAGATCCCCAGGAGGTCTCCAAGTGCATTCCCAAGAGGGCCCCAAGAGGCAAACAAACAATGCTTTTCCATAGGTTTGGACAGATTTGGGCGTTTCAACCTTTTCGGTTCCCCGACGCCCCTAAACGGCTCAAGAGGCCTCCAAGATCGCCCCAAGAGGGCCCAAGAGGCCCCCAAGAGGGCTCCAAGATGGCCCAAGACGGCTCCAAGACGGCCCAAGAGGCCTCCAAGACGGCCCAAGAGGGCCCCAAGAACGCTTCAAGAACGCCCCAAGAGGGGGTTCACGAAACAGAATTTCGAGCTCTCGGCCCTTAGAGGCCCCCGGGAGGCCCCAAGACGCCCCCAAAGGCCCCAAGAGGCCCCCAAGAGGCCCTCAAGAGGCCTCAAGAGGCCTCCAAAAGGCCCTCTGGAGGCCTCCAACAAACCCTCAGGAGGCCCCCAGGACGCCTCCAAGACTCCAGCCAGACGCGACTTGGGAAACGCGGGTCGGGGTGGTCCTCCTCCCCCGCGTTCGGCCTCCAGCCTCGAGCCTCGACCCTCCACGACGACGACGACGCCGGCGGGCGGCGGCGGCGGGCGGCGGCGGCGGCGACGACGACGACGACAAAGGCGCTCCTCGCTCCTCATCGCTCCTCATCCCCCTCCTCCTTCCTCCTCCTCCTCCTCCTCCTCCTCCTTCCTCCTCCTCCTCCTCCTCGTCCTCCTCCTCCTCCTCCTCCTCCTCCTCCTCCTCCTCCTCCGGTCCAATTAGAAAAGAGATGGTAAGAGAAACGCCACAAGAAAGTGTTCCTTCACGCCCGTGTCCGCAACGCCAGAGGACATCAGGACGATAACAGAGCCAATGTTAGCATTCAAAGCCCGCCACCCTCCGACACGAGGGTTCCCCTATCGCATAAGATGTCTCTTCCCCCGGCTCGAACGGCCCCACAGCGGGATACCACGGGTAACACGCCCCCACGATGGCACCAAAGCCGTCAAAAAACTGCAACCACCTAGAAACCCTATGAAAAAACATTAACAAATTTATCGACAACTACGCAGCTTCCGACGCCGCAGCTCCACACTGCAAACGACCACTCGGACAGGCGACCACGGTGCGACATTATGAGCCGGCGGAATGAGCGAAGCGATTAAATAAAAAATACCCCAGAAATGCCACACATTGTCAAAAAATACTCAAAAAATAGTCCCCAGACTATGTTTGGACTATTTTGGGACGAGTTTTCGGGTATTTGTTATTTTTCGTCGAAAGTCCCCCTGTAGGGGGACACGCCCGACTTCTTAACCCTACCCTGGACCCGAGGGGACAACAAGCCTGGAACCAAGGCTTCCTCCGAGATCCAGACAGAGCCCAGGAAGGGAACTCTTCCTAAAACTTGTTTGACCTCATCTCGCCTCCGTCGGCCCGCCTCCCTGCGACAGAGGTGGAGGCCGCCCAAGTGCGGCTGGAGCAGATGGGGGCGGAGGATCGCACCACATCGCCGATGTATCGGCGATGCATCGGCGACGTCGGGATGGAAAGCATCATGCTCCAATCGGGGAGACAGAAGACTCGGGTTCGGGGGACTCGGGTTGGTCTGGCGGGGCCGGCAGGAAAATGACGAGACCCAGTCTGAAACTTGACGCAAGCTCCCGCCGCAAACGTCCCACGAAAGCTGGACCGCCAAAATCCAGGACGGCCTCGTCAAAAAGCGTGAGCAAGCCCGAGCTCTGGCGAACTCGAGTCGCACGGCTCCCCGATCCAAACCCGTCCTGCCCGGGCCCCATCTGGGCGGCGCAGGGGGGCCCGACGACGCCGACCCGGCAGCTTCGAGCCCCTGGGGCCCCCTGGGCCTCGCGGGGCGTGCTTTGGAGGCCGCGGGGGCCTCCCTGGATATCCCGGGGGCCCCCTGGGGCCAGGAACCCCTTCCGGCAACGCCCGAGGAGGGGGGGGGAACTCGGGAGTCTGAGCGAGCAGGCGCCTCTCTGACAGGCCATGCCGAGCCGTCGTGGCCACAGGTGGCACCTTTTCACACGCACGTGTCGCCCCATCGCACTGGCTGACTTCTCCTTGCTGCATCTCTGGCTCCAGACGCTCCCCTGAAGCAGTGCAAACGCAACGAAGGGGGGCAGGCGCCGGCCGCGGGAGGCAGCGCGCGGCTCCTCGTTGAGCACGCCGCAGAAGTCCTTGAACACCTGGCGGGCGCCCCCCCGGGGAGCCCGGGCTCCAGAGGGCGGGGCCGGGGCAGCCCCGGGAGCTCCGAGGGCCAGCGGGCCCTCGGCAGGCGACGGGCGTCGAGCTCCGCGCCGCTGCGCAGTCCCCGACCCAAGCGGGCCCGAGCGACGGCACGGAGGGGAGCGCGGCAGCTGGAGCCGCGCCGTGCATCCCCTGCCCTGCTCCCCTTGGCGCTCGGGCTGGGGGGTCAGCAGCAGCAGGGTTTGGATCGCACGCCGATCGCCGACCAAAGGGGGGATGCGCCGGGCGCCATGGCCGCTCCAGCGCGCCCCAGAGGGCTCAGGAGAGAGTTCCGGAACGCTCCTGCTCGTCCTCCTCCCCCCTCCTCCAGTGGACGGTGGCCTTGGGGAGAGCAGCGGGCAGGCAAGGGAGTCCCTGACCTATCCCACACGCAGGGCGCCTTGGCCATCTTCGTGAGCATCTCGACGACAGAGCAGGGCGAGACGTTCTGGCCAGTGGTGGCGACGAAATACCTCGCGGGGCCCAGCGAGAGGAGAAGGGAAGGATGAAGAAAGGGCGTCACGAGTCGGATACAGCCCCAGCCATCGGTCGGGCCCGAACCTCGTTAAGATCCTGCCGCTTTCATGCCCGACGCGCCGTGCCTCTGTTCTGACCTGATTAAGGCCCCGCCGACGTCAGACCGCCCACCAATTTCAGAACTGGAAGCTCTCGTACCCGAGAGCCCAGCGCAGGTGGGAGCCTGAGTCCGAATCCAGCCAAGTCCAAGCCCAGCCTGGGTCTGAGACTGGCCAGGCCGAAAGACAAAGACAGGCGGGGACAACGCGCCGAAACTGGCTGAGCCGAACTCAGCCAAGGCGAAAACTTGTTGGTCGGCAGTGCTGGCGGTCACAAGCGCGTCTGCAGAGCCGGCGGGCCACCAAAACACGTCAGGGTCGAAGCTATAGGCTTCCACCAAAACATCTACGATAACGACGGCTAACACGACAATTACGACTATGACGGCGACGCGATGAGCAGCAGCGACGACGACGACGACGACGAAGACGACGACGACGCCGACGACGTCGACGACGACGACGACGACGAGGACGACGACGACGACGACGACGACGACGACCGCGACGACGGCGACGACGACCTCACCACCTGAACTACCTACCGTCACTACAACAAGCACCATCAACACCTCTCCCCCTCCTCTTCCTCCTCCTCCACCCTCACCATCATCATCATCATCATCATCATCATCATCATCATCATCATCATCATCATCATCATCATCATCATCATCATCATCATCATCATCATCGTCGTCGTCGTCGTCGTCGTTCGTCGTCGTCGTTCGTCATCATCATCATCATCATCAGCAGCAGCAGCAGCAGCAGCATCAGCATCCTCATCATCCTCATCATCCTCATCATCTCATCCTCATCATGCTCATCATCATCATCATCATCATCATCATCATCATCATCATCATCATCATCATCATCATCATCATCATCATCATCCTCATCACCATCATCAGCAGCAGCATCATCATCAGCAGCAGCATCAGAATCAGCATCGTCGTCATCATCATCATCAGCAGCATCATCATCATCAGCATAAACATCATCATCATCACCATCACCATCACAATCATCAGCATCGTCATCATCATCAGCACCATCACCATCACCGTCATCATCATCATCATCATCATTATCATCATCATCATCATCATCAGCATCATCATCATCCGCATACTCATAGATTGTCTCCTGCACCTCCTCCACATCATCATCACCAGCATTACCATCATCATCAGCATCATCATGTTCTTAATCATCATCAGCAGCAGCAGCAGCAAAATCATCAGCATCATCAGCATCATCATCATCGTCATCGTCATCGTCATCGTCATCGTCATCGTCATTATCGTCGTCATCAGCAGCATCAGCAGCATCATCTTCATCCTCATTGCCATCATCATTACCATCATCACCATCAGCATCAGCATCATCATGATCATCAGCATCATTACCATCATCATCTTCGTCAGCATCGTCATTATCATCATAATCATCATCATCAGCGGCATCATCACCATCATCATCATCCCAGCCACCACCACCACGACACAGCTACGATCCCAACGACCACCACCACGATGAAGACAGCCACAACAACAAACACCAGCCCATCGCCACCACCACGAGATCGACGACGATGGCACCACCACAACCACCCGACACTTCAACACAACAGTCAAAACCACCACCGCCGCCAGCAACAGCAAAAACTGGCCTCCAGCCAGTCCTGGCCCGTGCTTGGTCGGCGCTGGACGCCCTCCTATTCTTCCTTCTCTCCCCCACATGTTCCCCCAAGGGCTTCCACAGCGGCTGGGGGAACACGTATGTAGTCGATAGCTTGGCCGAGCCCTGGCCGCAACGTTCGGCAACATAGGCGCTCAAGGCAGGGGGCGGCGGTGGTTCGCCGCAGGCGTCTTCGATACAAGGGGCACGGGGTTGTGTCTCTGCTCCAGTCTTGAGGTGCTCTGCACGCCATTCTGGGAGAATCGTCAGCCTGCCTTCGCGGAATCCTCGGCTCCCCCGCGGCCTTCCGGGGGCCACCTGATCTCCCTTCGGTGTCGGCAGAAAGGGTCGTAAGGCCTCGCTAAAACCAAGGATTTCCACAAGAACTCAAGGGGCCTCCTGAGGAATCCTGAGGGTATCCTCCAGGCTCCCACCCAGCGAATTCCGTATGGACGTCTAACGAATTTCGTTTTGGGGCATCCTTGGATTCCGAAGGACGTCCTACGGAATCCTGCGGATTTCCTCAGGAACCACCGGAGAACCAAAAAAAAAACATGCGTTCGAATTCCCCCCAGGTATCCAAAAAGACTTCCTCCAGAATCTGACGTATTCCCTAGAAGGATCCTCACGAATCTTCTGAATAGTTATCCAACGGATTCTGAAGGATTTCTACAGATTTCCTGAAGCATCCGAATGAAGTCAGAACGAATCGTCAGGACAGAGAAATTGCGAAGGATCCCTCAAGATTTCTAAGGGAGTATGAGGATGCCCTCTGGAATCTTAGAAAGCCTTGAAGCATTTCCCAGGATGGCCAGGATAGCCATTGGAATCCGCGGACCTCCTACAAACCCCTAGGGATCTCCAGGAGAATCCCCAAACCTCCAAACGGATTCCTCGGAAATTCCTCAGGAGTCCAGAAGACACCGTAAGAGAAGTCCGGACGAAACACCGGAATCCGGCCGGGAAGTGAACAACTGTGGGAAATCCCACAGACCCTTCAAATATCCTCCACCCACCCACCCCCACCACATCCACCACAACCACACGACACCCACCCCGTCGGGGCCCAGGATAGAGGGGACAGGCGTTGCAGGAGAAAGCGGAGGGGTGGTTGTTGTGACCCACGGGTCGGGGTCCCCCACCCTGTCTGGCAGGGAAAATCCGCCGACCCCTTGGGGTTCATCGGCGTGTGAGATGCTCCCCCCTCGGGGACCTGCTAACCCGGGTCAATCAGACCCGGGTCAGCAGGAAACCAAAAAAAACTGCAGTACAAGCACAAAAAACTGCAACGCAGGGCTTCGCAAACCTGGGTCAGCCAATATGCGCGGCCGCCTCGCGGCCACGAGCGGCTCGCTAACCCGGGTCAGCCAGAAGGGGTCTTCGCAGGATCCTGCAGGATCTGGTGCCCTGGCTGATCCCCGTTTGCATTGACCCCCGTCTCAAGGCTCACGAACCCCTCCTCAAACCCCTCCCCCGGGAGCCTGGTCTGGTCGATTGGGAGGGGGGGTCTAGTCGGGCCGGCTTGGGGGGGTAATTTGCTCCAGCACTTCGGTCGGGGGGGCATCGAGGGCCCGAAAACGGGCCAGGATAACCCCAAGAGACCTCCAAGACGGTCCAAGAGGGCCCCGAGTCGCAGAAACATCGTTCCAAGACGCCCAAGATGGCCTCCAGACGGCCCAGGATGCCTCCAAGATGCCCCAAGAAGCCCCGAAGAGGCTTCCCAAGAGGGCCCCAAGAGCCCTAAAATGGTTGATTTTCTGTTTCTTTTATCGCCTTTTCGGGCATCCGACGCTTGAAGACGCCTCATGAAGCCCCCAACACCGCCCCAAGACGGCTCAAGAGGCCCCCAAGCGGGCCCCTAGACAGCCCTAAATGGCCCCAAGCGGGAGGCCCCAAGAGCTCCCCTGGGGGCCCCAAGAGGCCCCCCAGACGCACCCACGAGGCCCAAAAGAGGCCCAAAAGAGGCCTCAACCCAGTCCCCCAGAGGCCTCCAAACTGTCTCCGGCAGGCCTCCGAGAGGCTTCTCACGAGATCCCATCGAACATCCAAGAGGCCTCTGAACCACGACCCAGGCGCAGCGGGATGGCCGAAGGCCACTCGATAGATGTATATGTATATACAAGCCTATGTCACGCAGCACCCAGCTGCCGCCACAGCGACTCTCCCCATTCCCCCTCTCCACGGAATCTCGGGGGGAAGACAGTAGGAGGAGGGAGGAGGGATTGGGAGGACGAGGGAAAACAGGAGAGGATGGGAGCTGTCCGCAACTACGACCTTTCCGCCTTCACGGCGTTGAAGCACACCCAGAAGCCTCCAAGACCGCCGTAGAACAGTTCAAGCGAGCCTCAAGACAGCCCCAGAAGCGCACTAAGAGGCCCAAGAAAGCCCAAAGGGGGCGGCAATGTGGCGTAAGCCCAAGAATCAAACAACATGCACCAACACGTATCCCTCGTTCTCCTCCCCATCTTACTCGAGTGCTTCCGTCTCCACCTCCCCTAATCCTACTCCCCACCACCACGTCAAACACCACGACCATCACAATCACCACCATCATAGACAACCCATCCTCGCCTCCAACACCGCCACCACCACCATCTGATCCACCACCAAAGCCACCTCCCGTTCCTCATCCTCCCCCCTCCCCCCCAATCCTGCGTAGCGTTTAGGACAGTGTGGCAATGCATGACGCTGTTTTGGATGCTTCCCCTGTCCTGTGCATGACGAGCCCGTGGGTGGACCTAGGGCGTGGGCGCGTGACTGCTGCACGTTAAGGCTACGGCTGTGGCTGGACCAGCGAAATGTGCGTGTTTCTCGTGACCAAATACCTGTTGCTGAACATGCGTGGTTAATGATTCTGACCATGCTAACGGTAATGATTGTGCGTATGAGATGCTTGGAGCTGGCCACAAATTTCTGGCAATGCCCATGCGCAATATCGTCCGTGGGCGTATGTACGTGCGTACGCTTGTGCACATGCGCTTGCGTATGATTGTGTATGTGTACGGCTATGGCTAACACTGCTTGTGCCGTTGTGTATCTGGATCTGTCTGTACGCACTCAAGCTCAACTATTCAGTCGGCAAGGGGCCACTTTCGGTGGCAAACCATGGGAGCCTCCCATACCATCTTGTCGGCTCTTGCGAATCGACGCTAGTCGACGCTAAGTCGACGCTAACCGACGCTAAATCGACGCTGATCGACGCTAACCGACGCTAAATCGGCGCTGTCTCACATCCACTACAAAACGCTAATCGGCGCTAATCGACGCTAAAGACGTAAGTAAGAGGGTATACCAGGCTCCCATGATTTGCTACAGAGGCCCGTCGTCGCAAGGGCTCGCCTATGGGGACCCACAGGATTCCCTGGACTCGCAATCCAGTGGTTCGGCCGTCCTTCGTACTTTCCCGCCCAGAGGGTCCCGCCGTGGCAGAGTCGCCAGGGCACGGCCGTCGCCGACGAGACCCCACACCTGAAGGGCCCCACCCACGAGGATCCCCACGACGAGGCTTTGGCAGCTCGGCCGTCCTCGAGGATCGGCCCGGGCGAAAGGGGGGGATAGCAAAGGGGGGGTTTGAGAATCAGCTCACGCAACTGATTTTTCCAGCGCCTCCCGGCGCCGGCGGCGCGCATGTATCGAGGAATGGGCCCTTCGGCGGGGCCGAAACCAGCTGCATGCAGCAGACTTAGTACTCCCCCCTTTCCCTATCCCCCCCTTTCGTCGGGCCCGACTCTTGGAAAGATCCTGGGGGCCCTGACTGGTAGTGGGGGTCGAAGCACATGGCCGCGTGAGGAGGCTCCCAGGAGACTCTCAGAAGCACCCAAGAGAGGAAACGCGAGCTGCCATTTGGAGCCCTGCAGCCCGAGACATCCCAGGAGACAGCCAGCAGCTCGTCCGGCCCGAGAGGAAAGCTCGCCCACGGTGTCCCGCGACGAGGGTGCGGAGCACTCGCCGCCCAGAGGATCCCGTGGCCTGGCAGGCCAGGCAGGCCCGCGGGGGCCCGCCCACAGGGCCCTGCGGCAGGGCCCCTGCTGAGCTTCAGCTGCCAGCGGCAGGTGGCAGGAGGAGGAGCAGGAGGAGGAGGAGGAAGAGGAAGAGCAGGAGGAGGAGGAGGGAGGAGGAGGAGAGGAGGAGAGGATGGAGGAGGAGGAGGGAGGAGGGAGGAGGAGGGAGGAGATGAGGAGGAGGAAGGATGAGGAGGAGGAGGGGAGGCTGGGAGGAGGGAGGAGGGAGGAGGGAGGAGGAGGAGGGAGGAGGGATGAGGAAGAAGAGGAAGGAGAGAAGGGCTGAAGGAGGAGGAGGAGAGGAGGAGGGAGGAGGAGGAGGAAGGAGGGAGAGGGAGGAGGAGGATGAGAAGGAGGGAGGAGGAGAGGAGGAGGAGGAGGAGGAGGAGGTAGGAGCTGGAGGAGGAGGGAGGAGGAGGAGGAGGAGGGAGGAGGGAGAGGAGGGAGGAGGGAGGAAGGAAGGGAGAGGAAGGAGGAGGAGAGGAGGAGGAGGAGGAGGAACAGGAGGAGGAGGAGGAAGAGGTAGGAGCAGGAGGAGGAGGAGGAGAACAGGAGGAGGAGGAGATAGGAGAAGGAGGAGGAGGGAGGAGGAGGAGGAGGAGCAGGAGGGGGAGGAGGAGGAGCAGGAGGAGGAGGAGGTAGGAGGAGGAGGAGGAGGAGGAGGAGGAGGAGGAGGAGGAGGAGGAGGAGGCCTGCCCGCGGGACCCCGTCCCCAGAGACCCGTGGCAAGCCTGAGGGAATCCGGCCGCCGCGCACGGAGTCCAGCCCCCGCCCCCCTGGACTCTCATCGGCGGGGTCCCGTAGCAGGCGTTGCGTTCGACAGCGTCCCGCCCGTGGGGCGTGCCCAGAGAAGGGTCCCGTGGCAAGGCTGCGGGTGTGCTCCCAGGCGCAGGGCCGGGGTGTGCTGAAGGTGCCCCTGGCCCAGGGTGCCCCCAGCTTTTCGCTCGATGTTGGAGCCCCTGGGACCCTCCGGGCCTCGTGGGGGATGTTCCGGAGGCCGTGGGGGCCTCCTTGGAAATCCTGGGGGGCACCTCGGGCCAGGGGCCCTTCTAGCAACACCCGAACGGGGTTCTACACATAGTGTCTGGCCCAAACTGGAGGGCAGGAAATCCACCCCGATAATGAGCACCCCGGCAAGCGAAGCCGTTTAGTCAACGCGCCCAGGGAAGGAATCGTCGAACAGGGCGGGGCTGCTCAGTACACGCCCAGGGCCGTTTAGTAAACGCCAACTGTCGGGATCATCTGGCTGCTTTTTCCTCCCTTGACACGTGGTCCCGAGGCTGCAATGTGGATCCTCCCTGGCCGTCGTCGACAGGGTCCCGCCCATGGGAACATGTAGGGTCCCTGTTCAGGGTTGCTGGTGCTCGGCCCCGCCCAAACGGCCCCGCCCGCAGGGCCCCGCCTATCCGCCACCGTGCCGCGAGGCACGAAGTGGAGTGTCCTCAGATGCCTCAAGGTTCTCTGCACTGAACATGGCAGATGCCCTTGAAAAGGGAAACCCCAAGAGGCCTCTATGAGGTCACGTGTCCACGACCCCGGCGCGGTGGTGCGATGGGCCGAATGTTTCGGGTACACGCGCCGGTGTCACAAGCGAAAGAACGCGTATCGGCATGATTGCGCTTGTGGTGAGCGTTTTGTATTCCGACGTCTGGCATTCTGCCGAAGGGCGAAGGAGGGGGGGTCAGGCTCCGTACCCGTGCTTATTCAATATGATTGAATCAAGCGGGCATGCTGGATTCTGCCAAAGAACTTGAAGCAACGCAGGGTTCGGGAAACAGCGCACTGAACAAATTATCCCGGCAAAGCAACCTAACAGCGATGTGTAGGAGCATATCTGGAAGCATTCCCCTTACGATTCAGATGAGAATCCAGTTGTAGAATTCTGCTGTTCTCGCAGTCGTAGTCGCATTCGCGATGACAGTCGCAGTGGCAACGGCAGTCACAGTCACAGCCTCAGCCTCAGCCTGCCTCAGCCTCAGCCTCAGCCTGCCTCAGCCTCAGCCTGCCTCAGCCTCAGCCTCAGCCTGCTTCAGCCTCAGCCTCAGTCTGCCTTCAGCCTCGGCGTCAGCCTCAGGCTGCCTCAGCCTCAGCCTGCATCAGCCTCAGCCTCAGCCTCAGCCTGCCTCAGCATCAGCCTGCCTCAGCCTCAGCCTCAGCCTGCCTCAGCCTCAGCCTCAGCCTGCTTCAGCCTCAGCCTCAGTCTGCCTTCAGCCTCGGCCTCAGCCTCAGCCTGCCTCAGCCTCAGCCTGCCTCAGCCTCAGCATCAGCCTGCCTCAGCATTCAAAATGTGGCCCGGGAATGGAGTTCTGGGAACTCGAAGAACACGAAGTGGCCTACAGTTGGCTCCGGGCATTCAAAATCATGCCCAGGAATAGAGTTCTGGAAACTCGAAGACCACGAAGTGGCCTACAGTTGGCTCCGGGCATCCAAAATGTGGCCCGGGAATGGAGTTCTGGGAACTCGAAGACCACGAAGTGGCCTACAGTTGGCTCCGAGAATCCAAAATGTACGCCGGGAATGGAGTTCTGGGAACTCGAAGATCACGAAGTGGCCTACAGTTGGCTCCGGGCATCCAACATGTACGCCGGGAATGGAGTTCTAGCAGCGCCAAGAGCGATTTTGCGAGGATGTCCCAAGCGATTTCGGCTTCGGCGGCAGCCGCCCCGGGTCCAGCCCCGACCCCCCTGTGGAGTCATCTGCTGCTCTCTTTTGACACCACTAGAAACCTATCAGTCTTCGCTGTTAGGTAAAAAACGCAACGCTGGTTCAATGCGCGAGGCCAAGACTCGGAATTTCTGGTTGTCTCTCGACCATTCGTCTACTTCGATACGATGCAGACTTCCGTGAAAATGAAAAAGATCAAGGAACAGTCAGACCACGAAAAAACAGCGAACATTAAAATCCAAAACGCTCAGACAGCAGCCAGACCAGGACGGGCAAATTTGATAATAACCGAGACTGGCGGTTATATTTGTGTTTGTGATCGCGTCTGGCGCCCCGAAGCCCCTCCGTT
The DNA here is from genome assembly GCA_963575745.1 of Prorocentrum cordatum. Classification (NCBI taxonomy): domain Eukaryota; class Dinophyceae; order Prorocentrales; family Prorocentraceae; genus Prorocentrum; species Prorocentrum cordatum. The sequence continues at coordinate 100,223 of CAUYUJ010000982.1, forward strand.
GCTTTTCCAAAAAGCGTGGAAAGCAATGACGCACAGTTGCGCACATCAGCGTCTCGAGTTTCCACGGGGGAGGGGGAGCGGCCCCCGTGCCTGGTCCCATTCATTGAAGCAGGTGCCCAAAGCAGCCCCGAACCACTCCACCGATGTGGGGGGCGGCGGGAGCGCTTCCGCCGATCGGAGAAAGAAATTACAACAAGACGCCGACATGATGCAAGCGCATGGGCCCCGCGATGTTTGGAGCAACGCGCGTAGAGGCGTAGGAGCATGCAGGAGGCCACGCTGTATGAGGCCAAGCAGCTGCAGGAGGCCCAGGCCATAGGAGGCCTTGCAGCCACAGGGGGGGCGCAGGGGGCCAAAGGCAGGCCGAGCATGTACGGCCCAGCCGGAGACGGGGCCAGCGGGGCGAGAGGCCAGAGGGGTCCAGAAGAGGACACAGGAGACCACGGAGGAGAGGGCACCGAAGGCCCTAGCGGCCCTAGCACCATGCGGCCGAATATGGGAGACATGGCCAGTGGGGCAGGAGGCCGTGGGTGGGGGGCATAGAAGGCCGCAGGAGGCCACAGCGGTCCAAGCACCGAAAGCGACAGCGGTCCGAGCACCTAGGACCGACCACGCAAGGCAGGGCTAGTTCCCTAGATTTAAAAGCACCGTCAGGAGTACGAACACCGTAAATGCTTTGGCTGGGGAGCAACCATGCCCACACTCGCCAATACACAAATGCCTACGATCAGGCTCAGTCGCAAGCCACATGTCTTATGCAGTCAAGAGGATGCGTAAGTATGCTTAATATCCATCGTTTGGTGTTGCATGACCTTACATATGTGAATGGTTGGACATGCGCCTGTTCGGGGCCCACGATGGCAGATATTCATCACACCTGGCTGCCTCCATTCACACACTACTCGTACACGGCACCTCCAGGGAGACGAGGTTCGAACGAGCAGTTACAATTCGCCGGCCCAACGGGCCAGAGGCGTGCTAAGATCTCCGGTAACTGCTAAATAATACTTCTACTTCGCGCGCGCGGGGCGGCCCCTGGGGGTCCCCGGACGAAAAGTACCCCGGGCGATCCCCGGCAGACTCGGGTCAGAGATGGTTTTCCTCCTGGGCGCCGCCCCCGTGGCCCTCCAGAGAGCCCCAAGAAGGGCCACGAGGCCGCCAAGAGCCCTCCAAGATGGTTCAAGAGTGCTCCGAGAGGCCACACGATCGTTCCAAGACGCCCAAGATGGCCCCCAGACGCCCCAAGAGGCCTCCAAGAGCACTCTCCCGAGGGCCCCAAGAGGCAAAATTCATTACTTTTCCGTAGGTTTTGGGCAGATTTGGGCGAGTCCATCTTTTCGGCTTCCCGACGCCCCAAGACGGCCCAAGAGGCCCCCAAGATCGCCCCAAGAGGGCCCAAGAAGCTCCCAAGAAGGCCCCAAGATGGCCCAAGAGGGCTCCAAGACGGCCCCAGAGGCATCCAAGACGGCCCAAGAGGGGCCCAAGAGGGCCCCAAGCGATGCCCCAAAGGGGGAACACAAAACAAAACTTCGAGCCCTCGGCCTTAAGAAGCCCCCAGGAGGCCTCAAGAGGCCCCTGAGAGGCCCCAAAAGCTCCCAAGAGGCCCTCAGGAGGCCCCCAAGCGACGCTGAAGAGGCCCCCCAGCGGCCCCAAGAGGCTCAGTCATGCGAAATGGGCCGGCGGAATGAGCGAAGCGATTCAATAACCCATCGATCCTTTCTACGCCTACACACTGGGGAACCTAGCCTGGCGAGGGAATACACCAGGCGGCACCCCGATGTTCTACAATTTAGCTCCACACATTCAAACATGCTCCCCCCACCCAAGCCGTCACATGTACCAGATGGCCCATGTATCTCCTCCAGCTTGCTCGGCTTTCCCCTTCGCTCTAGAAGGGGACAGTAGCGGCAGAGACATCATGACTGCAAGACATCTGTACCGACGGCTGGGGCGTCAGGGCTGGCGCACAGCCCGTTCTTCTTGATGAAGATATAGCTCACGCCGTCGAGGTTGAAAATGGGCGGTGCGTCACCATGCCAGAACTTCACCTGCACATCCGTCGACCCACGCAAGCGACCGCAATGAAGCGTCGACATGATCAGGATCGTCGAATGAGTAGTTGTCCATGCAAGGCTGATGGAACAATTGCTGCAAAGACTCCGACAACGCACCCCCCATGCAGCAAGAGCGGACCGGCACTGTACAAAACAACAAAAGAAACTCCTGAACACTTCGAACACCTGAACAATTCGTGCAGAGCTACCTCATCCAGTGCTAAAGTGTTGTCGAGAGCGGAAGCTCGACGCGAGGACGCAGTGGAGACTGCCGCCAGACGGGGAACCAGGGCAGGGTCACTCCTTCTCCTCCTCCGCATCCCTCCTACTGCCAAATACTCGAAGTTGCTTAACAAGCGTGGGGGAGGCGATCGTATAGGGAGGGAGAGTGGGGACGTCTGGCGTGGTGAATGTGAGGTTGGATCGCGTGGGGGGTGATTATGGTTCGCGTGGGGGTGTCAGCTCAAGCCGTCGGGCAGAGCGCCTGGCGTGCCTCATTCTGCTGTGGCTGAAACCTTTTTGTTAACGGTTCCCAATGGGGTCTCGAGCGATCCCGCCGGCCACCCAGAGAGACAGAGAAAACAAGTCTCTCGTTGCCCAAGCCGCCTACAAGACGGGCAAGATGACCCAAGATGGCCTCCAAGATGCCCCCCAAGACGGCCAAGATGGCTCTCTTCGACGTAGGCGTCTTCGATGCCGAATCACAGCTGGGAAAACACCGAGCTGCCTCTGCCGAGCGCGCGAGCCCGACGCCCCCGGCTTGCCGGCCACCAGCGGCGGCCTCTGGAGGCCCCCCCCCCGCCAGCGAGGCACGCGCCTCGAGGCACGGTCGACCACTGCAGCCAAGGCTGCTGAGGCGCTCCGAGCTGCTCAGTGTCGGCGGCGAGCGAGAGGGGGGAGGATAAGAAGGAGAGGGCAGCCTCAGAGGGCAGCGGGACTTCTCAGAAGCCCTCGTGCCTTCTGAGAAGTTTCCTGTTTTCGGGGAAGGCTCAGAAAACTTCTCAGGAGGCCGGAGGACTTCCGAGCCTTCGGAGAAGGCCCGCCCCCTCCTCCTCCTCCTCCTCCTCCCTCCTCCTCCTCCTCCTCCTCCTCCTCCTCCTCCTCTCCTCCTCCTCCTCCTCCTCCTCCTCCTCCTCCTCCTCCTCCTCCTCCTCCTCGCTCGCCGTTGACAGTGGGAGCGAGGGCGTGGATCGCGTGGGGGGCTTCATAGAGGGCTGTCCTCGCGGGGCGCGCGGGGGGGGCAGCAGCGTTCGGGGGTGAGCTAGGTCCGCACGGGGGGGCCGGGACGGGCCGTCGGGCGGAGCGGTATGGGGAGGGTGCCTGTTGAACGGCTCGGAGTAGTTAGATCGGGCATGTCTTCCTACAGACGGATTTTGGACGGAAAAGGAAAAATAGTCAAATCATACTCTAATCGAAAATAGTCGAAAAACCGTCCCCGGACTATTTCCCACCATCCTATGGTGTTGGGTCCTCGTTTTGAAAAGACGGCGCCCCGCGCTCTCCTCCTCTCCTCTCCTCCTCCTCCTCCTCCTCCTCCTCCTCCTCCTCCTCCTCCTCCTCCTCCTCACTCCTCCTCCTCCTCCTCCTCCTCCTCCTCCTCCTCCTCCTCCTCACCTCCTCCTCCTCCTCCTCCTCCTCCTCCTCCCTCCTCCTCCTCCTCCTCTCCTCCTCCTCCCCCTGCTCCTCCTCCTCCTCCCCTTCCTCCCCCTACTCTCTCCTCCCTGCATTTCCCCCACCCAGTATAGTACAGCGTTCTCACACGCTTCATGGCCACATAGGGAGCTCCACCAAAGGCCCCAGTGGCTGCGCTCGCATGACACCACCGCACAGAGTTCGGCACACCCCCCACACGTTTCGTGGCCCCACAGGGAGCTCCACCGAAGGCCCCCTCACACGCTTCGTGGCCTCATAGGGCGCTCCACCGAAGGCCCCAATGGCTGCGCTCGCATGACACCACCGCACCCATTTCGGCACACCCCTCACACGTTTCGTGGCCCCATGGGGAGCTCCACCGAAGGCCCCAATGGCTGCGCTTGCATGACACCACCGCACCCATGTCGGCACACCCCTCACACGCTTTTGTGGCCCCACAAGGAGCTCCACCGAAGGCCCCAATGGCTGCGCTCGCATGACACCACCGCACCCATTTCGGCACACCCCTCACACGGTTCGTGGCCTCGTAGGGAGCTCCACCGAAGGCCCCAATGGCTGCGCTTGCATGACACCACCGCACCCATGTCGGCACACCCCTTACACGTTTCGTGGCCTCATAGGGCGCTCCACCGAAGGCCCCCAATGGCTGCGCTCGCATGACACCACCGCACCCATGTCGGCACGCCCCTCACACGCTTTTGTGGCCCCACAAGGAGCTCCACCGAAGGCCCCAGTGGCTGCGCTCGCATGGCACCACCGCACCCATGTCGGCACACCCCTCACACGTTTCGTGGCCCCATGGGGAGCTCCACCGAAGGCCCCAGTGACTGCGCTCGCATGAATGACACCACCCCGTGTTGCCACACCCCTCATACGTTTCGTGCCCCATGAGGAGCTCCACCGAGGACGATACCAACAATTGCGCTGCTCACAACTGCATATGGCTGGGTCCTTTGTCAAGATAATGTTTTACTATCTTTGAATATCGCTCCTGTAGAGGAACGTGCCCGATTTAATACCGAGAAGGGGGTCGGGAGGGGAAGCGCATCCACCAACGCCAGGACCGCGCCGGGTCGTTCGGGGTCCAGGTCTCGGTGGACGTCGGCTCCTGGCACCAAGAGGCCAGCACACCAAGAGGCCTGGGACCAGCCTCGGAGATGGCCCGGGAGCTGGCCCAGGCCCCCAAGGTGGAGCCCCAGGGGGATCCTCCAGGCCTCGCGAGGGGTGCTCTGGAGGCCGCCTCGGGCCAGGGCCACCCCTGGCAACCCCCGAGGGGTAGGAGCGCAAGACCCTGGCGCCAGGGCAGCGAAGGACAAGCCGACCAGGCAGTGCCGGGCCACGTGGTGAGCCTTCATGGGAGCCTGTGTGGACCTCCACGGCCCTGCCATGAGCGTGATGTCGACCTGGTTTCGTCCGGATTTCGACCACCCCTCTCCGTCCTTTCGTCCAGAGTTCGTCCTGATGTCAACAAAATCCGACCAGATCTTGACGAACTCCCCAAAATCGCAAAGCAACAACAAAAAATATTAGCCTGGCGAAGGACCCAACCATATGCAGTTGTGGGTATCGCATTCGGGGGAGCCCCGTATGGGGCCAAGAAACGCTGTACTGGGTGGGGGAACGCATGCGAACTGCGCCACTGGGACCTTCGGTGGAGCCCCCGATGGGGCCACGAAACGCTGTACTGGGTGGGGGGGGACGCATGCGAACTGCGCCACTGGGACCTTCGGTGGAGCTCCCTATGGGGGTACGAAACGCTGCCCTGGGTGGGGGAACCGCATACGGGCTGTGCCACTGGGACCTTCGGTGGAGCTCCTTATGTAGCTACAAAACGCTGCCCTGGGCGGGGGAACCGCATGCGTGCTGTGCCACTGGGACCTTCGGTGGAGCTCCCTATGGGGGTACGAAACGCTGCCCTGGGTAGGGGAACCGCATGCGGGCTGTGCCACTGGGACCTTCGGTGGAGCTCCCCATGGGGCCACGAAACGCTGCCCTGGGTAGGGGAACCGCATACAGGCTGTGCCACTGGGACCTTCGGTGGAGCTCCTTATGCAACTACAAAACGCTGCCCTGGGTGCGGGAACCGCATGTGGGCTGTGCCACTGCGACCTTCGGTGGAGCTCCCTATGGGGCTACGAAACGCTGCCCTGGGTGGGGGAACCGCATGCGAACACCCCCACTGGGGCCTTCGGTGGAGCTCCCTATGGGGCCACGAATCGCTGCCCTGGGTGGGGGAACCGCATGCGAACACCCCCACTGGGGCCTTCGGTGGAGCTCCCTATGGGGCTACGAAACGCTGCCCTTGGTGGGGGAACCGCATGCGAACACCCCCACTGGGGCCTTCGGTGGAGCTCCCTATGGGGCCACGAAACGCTGCCCTGGGTGGGGGAACCGCATGCGAACACCCCCACTGGGGCCTTCGGTGGAGCTCCCTATGGGGCTACGAAACGCTGCCCTGGGTAGGGGAACCGCATGCGAACACCCCCACTGGGGCCTTCGGTGGAGCTCCCTATGGGGCCACGAAACGCTGCCCTGGGTGGGGGAACCGCATGCGAACACCCCCACTGGGGCCTTCGGTGGAGCTCCCTATGGGGCTACGAAACGCTGCCCTGGCTGGGGGAACCGCATGCGAACACCCCCACTGGGGCCTTCGGTGGAGCTCCCTATGGGGCTACGAAACGCTGCCCTGGGTGGGGGAACCGCATGCGAACACCCCCACTGGGGCCTTCGGTGGAGCTCCCTATGGGGCCACGAAACGCTGCCCTGGGTTGGGGAACCGCATGCGAACACCCCCACTGGGGCTTTCGGTGGAGCTCCCTATGGGGCCACGAAACGCTGCCCTGGGTGGGGGAACCGCATGCGAACACCCCCACTGGGGCCTTCGGTGGAGCTCCCTATGGGGCTACGAAACGCGGGAGGGGTGTGCCGAGAGCAGAGGCAAGGAGGGGGAGGAGG
>CAUYUJ010000983.1:0-17500 GCA_963575745.1 Prorocentrum cordatum
CATAGTCACTATCGTCATCATCATCATCATCATCATCATCATCATCAACAGCAGCATCATCGTCAGAATTAACATCAACATCAGCATCACCATCATCATCACCATCATCATCGTCATCATCATCATCATGTTCATCTTCTTTCCTTCCCACACATCCTACCTCCTCCTCCTCCTCCTCCTGCTCCTCCTCCTCCTCCCTCCATCCGTCCTTCCATTCTTCTCCTGGGAAGTGGGTCCTGGGCGTGTTGGGGCTCTCCTCGAACCAGCGCGGGCACTCGGGGTCCAGGTCGGCGACGTTGAAGAAGCCGATGCACCGGGAGGAGGAGGACGACGACGACGACGAGGACGACGAGAACGACGAGGACGACGACGACGATGACGAAGACGACGACGAGGACGAGGACGAGGACGACGACGACGACGACGACGACGACGACGACGACGACGACAACGACTACAACGAGAGACGAGAAAATAGAGGAGATAGAAGAAAGGCAACATTTGTGCAATCACGCCCCATCTGACAGACTACCCCTTCCTCCCATCCCCGTTCACTGCGCGGAACGCATTTCGAATAGCCGTGTCGGATCGGGCCTCTGAATAGCATTTGCAGCACCTTGCCCGTCGTCCAGGGAGACAGGGCGGGATGGAGCCAGAGAGCGCGCAAGGGGATCGGGCGACATCTGGGCACAGCAGGGGGAGGGAGACAAGAGAAAGGAAGTTGATGAGCAGGGCTAAGGTGAAGAACCAGATCGAGGAGAAGAGCAAGGGGGAAGAGGAAGAGGAACGCGAGGCTTACAGAATGAGGTTCAGGAACCGCACTGGAAACGTTGGCGAGGAGCACGAGGAGCATGAAGAGCATGAGGAGAATGAGGAGGACGACCCGGCGAAGGACGGCCAGTAATGAAGGGGCCCTGGGACACACAAATAAATACACACACATCAAAGGATTCCCAGTATTTTCCTATATTTTCTGGGTTTCTGTCTTCCCCCCCACTGCCCACATTTTCTGGGGAATCGACGATTAATTGTGTCTGTGTGTTTTTTCTCCTCATGAAGTAAACGAAGATGGGTAAGACTAAGGTGGAGAGGAGGTGAATCAGGGGGGAAAGGGGGGCGGAAGGAGGCCGAGAAGCTGCAGACGGAAGACGACGACGACGACGACGACGACGACGACGACGACGACGACGACGACGACGACGACGACGAGGATCGATGACCACGACGCGCGGTGAGGGGGGGGTCGAGACTCGGATGTCGCGATGAAACCAAAAACTCGCAAGCTGCGTTGCACAGTTCTTCCGCCTGGCTCTAAGGCGTGACTTCTAGATTCGAGCCTGGGTGGTTACGGTTCGCTTCGTACATGCACAAAACAAACACATGAATAGATACATGCATGCATGCACACCTGTAACTATTCCTGCAAAGTAGGTACAGCTGAAATGGCAACGATGCTCGGCTCAGGATCAATCACACCTGGGGAGACTGGGGGAGACGGCGCCCGCAGTGGAGAACTGCAGGGATGAGCAAGGATACCGATGACAGAGGAGGACGAAGAAGAGGGATGACAAAGAACAGGGATGCGCCAGAAGAGGGATGACAGAGGCATGAGCAAGAAGAGGGATGACAGAGGAGGACGAAGAGGAGGGATGAGAAAGAGGAGGGATGGGCCAGGAGAGGGAGGACAGAGGGACGAGCGGGAAGAGGAATAACAGAGGAGGAGGGGGCCGGAGGCCGAAGGCGAGGAAGAGCAGTGCCAAGAGCGGTTCTCGGGATAGTCCATGAACTGGTAGTCGGGCCTCGAGGGAGGGGGCGGCATCCGACAGTCCCGGCCCACCCCACCGCCAGTGCTGGCCGGGTCGACCCCGTGCCCCGGGTTGGGGGAGAGAGGGACGACGGCCAGGGGAAGGGAGAGGGAAAAGGGAACGGGGAGGAGGAGGAGGAGGAGGAGGAGGAGGAGTGAGGAAGGAGGAGATGGAGGATGAGGATGAGAGGAGGAGAAGGAGGAGGGGGAGGAGGAGGAGGAGAGGAGGAGGAGAGGAGGAGGAGAAGGATGAGGGAGGAGGAGGAGGAGGAGGAGGAGGAGGAGGAGGAGGAGGGGCGGAGGATAGGAGGAGGAGGAGGAGGAGGAGGAGGAGGAGGAGGACGAGGATAGGAGAGAGAGGTCTGCACTGCGCGCGTCGAGCAGCGCCCATCCTACGGCAGAGCCGCGGGCACGACAAAGAGCAGCACTGCTCTGCGTCATGGAAAGAGCTACCGACCGAAGAACATTGCCCCGGCCAACCCTCCCGCCATCGCCGGCCAACCCTGCGGCCCACCCGGACCAACCCTGGCCCGCCCTCCCCGCCAACCCCTCGGGCCAGCCCTGGTAGTGTCCTCCCGCCAACGCTGGCCCACCATGCGGCCCACCCGGACCAACCCTGGCCCGCCCTCCCCGCCAACCCCTCGGGCCCGCCCTGGTCAAGGCAAGCGTTCCCCTCAGTTCTCGTGGCCAGGTGCCGAAAACGAGCTGCCCTCCACCAATGAGCTCGTTCCCCCGCTGGCATTCCAACGGTTCACATGGAGGGTGGAGGCCACGTGGTCGAGGGCAGCAGAGAGATGGACAGCGCCCCCTCGTGGTCTGCGACAGGGCCGTCGGGGCCCCTCACCAGGCCAACGTGCACGGAAGCGACGGCGGGCCCCCCCTCCCAGAGGAGGACAAGACGCACGTTCTCGGGCTGGTGCCGTCCCTCTGCTGGTACAGGTCGGGCGCGCGGCGGGCCTCGCGCTGGCCGGGGATGCTGCTCTTGGGCGTCGTTGGATCCCTGGCGAGCTCCACACCTCGGACCAGCCGTCTCCCCGCCAGGGAAAGCTCTGCGTGACCAGGCCCACGCCGGACATCGCCACCCTCCGTGAGCCAGCGCGCACCGCCCTCAGCGACGGCATGCACCGCGGGGGCCCTGCCACCCGCAGTGCCGACGCCCGCGCAGTGGATCTGGGAGGCCAGCTGCGCCTGCCTCCACGACGGCGGCGTCGGCCGTGCCCAGTGGACGGACGGCGGCCACCGTCCGTGAGCTGCGCGGGGTTAGAGGCCTCACGAGTGCGGCGCGACTAGACTTAGGTCGGGCAGGCCGTAGGGCCAGGAAGGACAGCCCGTCGAGCCGCGGCTGCCTGCAAGCGTTAGGTCGGGCCTGTCACCCTACAGGCGGACTGTGGGTGAAAAATGAAACATGGTCTAAAAAAATTCAAACATGGTCAGAATACTAGAAAACAGTCCCCCCGGAGCTTCATTGATTTTGAATGCTCCTCCTGTAGAGGGACGGGCCCGACTTAATGCCAGCGGCGGGAACGCGCCGCGAGCGTGGAAGCGCTGTGGGCGCGCGCCGGGGCAGAGCGAGCTCGGTGGGCGCTGGGGGCCGAGGCCAAGGTTGCCGGGCAGCGGCGCGCCGGGCTGAGCCAGCCCTGGAAGCGGAGGTGGAAGCGGAGGCGGAAGCGGAGGTGGAGGGGCAGGCGGACGACGGGGAGAAGATGACGAAGAGACGGAGGATGACGACGACGAGGAGGGTGGGCGGATCGTGGATGCGGGAGGAGGAGGGCGAGGAGGAAACAGACAGGCCCGCAGCGTCAAGACGTCAGAGAGGAGGTGGGTTTCCGGGGGGAGGTCCAGGAGGACCCCGTACTCTCAAGCCTCGTCGACCCCCTAGTCGATCCAGGGCCCAGGGTGTTGACCTGGCCAGGATCTGCGAAAGTGGATACATGGCGCCCACTTGGCCCAGACGTCCACCGCCGTGAAAGCATTACGACGCTTTGGAACAAACTCAAGACTGAAATGTACGAACCACCGTCTTAACGACGGATGCTTCGGAACAAAATGATCCGCAAAAGTACCGAAGCTCGAAACGGTCAAAACAACACATATTCCTCTGAGAGACGCAATATTGAGTGTGACAATAAGAAAGCAATAAAACCATACATAACAGCACAAAACGAAAACGGTATATGCATATACACACATACATATATATACATACATGAATGCATACATATATATATATACACACATACATGCATACATACATACATACATACATACAGACAGACAGACAGACAGACAGACAGACAGACAGACATACATATATACATACATACATACGTACGTACGTACGTACGTACATACATACATACATACATACATACATACATACATACATATGTGCATACCTACATACATACATATATACATACATACATACATGCATACATGTATGCGTACATACATGCATGCATGTAAGCATACATACATACATGCATACATACATACATACACACACAAACAAACAAACCTACATACATACATGCACACATACAAGCGTTCAAACATGCATACATGTATACATGCATGCATGCATGCATACATACATACAAACACGCATGTATGTACCTCTGTACACACATACATGCATGCATGCATACATACATGCATACAAGTATGCATACATACATGCATACCTGCCTGCCTGACTGTCTGCCTGCATATATACAAACATACATGCATACACGCATATGTATACATGCATGCATGCATGCATGCATGCATACATACATGCATGCATGCATGCATACATACATACATACATACATACATACCCTCACACATACATACGACTTTATATATATGTGCATACATGCATACATGCATACAAACATACCTGCATGCATACATGCGTAGTTGTATGCACATTCACATACATACACACATACATACATACATGCGTTCATGCAGTCATGCATACATGTATGCCTGCATACATACATGCACATATACATACATGAATTCATACATGCATAAAAGTATCGAAATATCTACATACATGCAGGCATACATACATACATACATACATACAGACAGACAGACAGACATACATACATACATACATACATGAACATGAACATGAACATGAACATGAACATGAACATGAACATGAACATGAACATGAACATGAACATGAACATGACCATGACCATAACCATGAACATGAACATGAACATAAACATGAACATAAGCATAAACATAAACATAAACATAAACATAAACATACACCAAAACCCTCGCGCGCGCTTCGCGCGCGTCCAAATTCTAGCTCGGCCCGATGGTCAAACTCTCGGAGACCTCTAGTTCATGACAGCTCTTCCCCAGGGCTTCCCAGAACCACGAAGACGCTCCAAATGCCTTCCGAGCCTTCCTGCGGTCCACCCACGGCGGGCTCAAACAGGCCCCACGAGGCACTTCGGGGGCCCTTCTCTTCGCCGCGGCTGGGCGTAGCCGGAGAAAGATGGAGAAAAAGAGGAGGTGAAGGAGCCCCCCCTGGGGGAGGAGGAGGAGGAGGAGGAGGAGGAGGAGGAGGAGGAGGAGGGGGAGGAGGAGGAAAAGGAAAAGGAGGAAGAGGAGTAGGAGGGCGGGGGGTTGGCGGAGGAAGAGGAGGAGGATGAGACGGAGGATGAGGTGGAGGGGAGGAGGAGGAGGAGGAGGAGGAGGAGGAGGAGGAGGAGGAGGAGTAAGAAGAGGAGGAGAAGGAAGGGGAGAGGGAGGAAGATGAGCAGCAACAGCAGCAGAAGAAGCAGCAGCAGCAGCAGCAGCAGGATCAGGACGAGAAAATCAAGGGGAACACGCAGGGAGGAGAAGGGCATGCCGTTGGCCGCAATGGCGGAACAACGTCAGCTGGCCAATCGTGGCCTTGAGAGCCCGGAGGTCTACCCGGGGGTTTATGGTCGCCGAAGTCGTCGTCATCATCGTGGTCGTCTTCGTCGTCGTTTTCTTTGTGGATCGTCGGAATCGGTTTGGGATTCTCCCGATATCGCAAGGGACTCCCAGAAATCCCAGCGGTCCTCTGAGCGTAGGTGGTGTAGCAGGTGTCCTCTTCCACCGCCTCTTCTCGCAGTGCCCCCCTTTCTCTCCTGGTTGGCGCCAAACCCACGCCGCCGCCGCACTTTTCTTCCACATTGGGTTTTTGGGGGCACAGGCTTGGGCTTCTGGAGATGCATCCGCGCTCGTCGGAACTGGCGTCGCACCGAGCGCTATCTCACCACCTAGCCCCACTGCGTCGCCGCCAACCGACGGCGCGCCCCGCGCCGCCTCGCCACCCGGCCAAACGGTCGCCGCACTTCCGGCGCGGCCGGCCCCCTTCATCTTAGACGCGCTGGGACGCGCACGGGTCGCGCCCACCCGCGACAACGAAACTGCGCCCCCCCTGAACCTGGAATTGAAGCGCGCTCCAGCACCTCCCAGACTCGGGCACAACGCCGCTGGGCCGCGCGGCCAACCCGCGACGCGCCATGCAAGGCCCACGACGGTCGCCGACGCCGCCAGCGCGCGCGCCCCCACCTGCAGAGGCTTCTCGCTTGCGTCAACAACTTTCGGCGCCCCGCGTGGACTCGCAAGCAGCGCCACGCGCAAACCTCCCTGCGCTCTCCCACGCCCCATCCCGCGTTGCACGCGGGGCCCTCGAAGAGAGAGGCTTCGCGGGACTCGCAGGCGCACCTGGCGCCGCGGCGCAGGGCCACCCCCCCCCAAGCGCGATCACCCGCGAAGCACTCGTCGGCAGGACCCCTGCGCTCGGGCGGGGGCACGCCCGGCGCTCTCCCGCGCCAAACCCGCGGAGCAATGATCAACCGAAGAAACCTCTGCCGCCGCAACCCCTCGACGACAAGCCGCGGCGAGCGGCCTGCTCGCGGGCGGTCGACATCGCCAGCCGCTGCTGCGCTTCTCTCCCCAGGCCAGCCAACACTTGTCTCCTCGACGCAGAACTGGCCCAATAACGCACCTGCCCCCACTGCGCCAGGGCCTCCAAGTCGGCTCGCAAGCGGGACGACACCCCAGTCATGTGCAAGCGCGCGCGCACCTCGGCTTGCCGCCGACGCACATTATACATGATTGGCATCTGCTCCCGGCGGGACTCGTCGCCCCCCTCCGCCGAGCCGCCCGACATGGCCCGGGCTTCCCAGTCCAGCTGCAGGGCGCACGCCCACTTGGGCCACGCTCGACGCAAGCTATACGATGTCACAAGATCCAGCTGGAAATCGTCCACTAGCGAGCCTTCGAAGACCTCTTGCAACCACCAGTTGAGGGCACCAAACTTCACTGGCGCCTCGAAACCGGGTCAAAAACGAGCCCCACCAGGACAGCTCTTCCTGCGCGATCCTCCACCGCCGCCCACTCGTGCCAGCCGGCCCATAAGGCGTCGGCAGCAGATCGCGCGCCCTCCAGCCACGAGCATCATTTCCCCAGGCGTTCTAACACCGTCAAGGATATCGCACACGTGGAAAACCATCTCGGGCTCGGCGACGGCGGCTTGGACCGGCGGCGCCAAGGCCCCGCTGCCCGAATCACACCGCACACGCCGAATGCATCGCCCAAGCAGAAAAGCGCTTCTAGGTGCACGCACGTCCACTTCAAAATGTCCCAGATCCTCGGAGGGCCGCCCTCTCGCTACCCACGCGGACCACGCTGGGCCTTCCCAAGCGGCCCCACCCCCGAACCTACGACGGTGCCCCGCGGGGGCAAGGGGGGGGGCCAGGAAGACGGGGCTCCTCCCCGACGGCTAACAGCCCGACACGAACGCCCAAACAGGATTGGACACAAGAAAAAAAACCTTGCCCGCACGGGCCCGCGGTAGCGAAACCAATCCTGACGCCAGACGTCCGCGCGGTCGAGAGTGAGTGGACAAACTCAGCGACCGCCATGGGCTGCTGCGCGAGGAGCGACGCCGACTGCCCCTGCGGGTCCACCCACTCAGCCCACTGCCCCCACGCGCGCATTACCGCGCGAGACGTCGCCGACTCGGAACCACTCAATCTTAACGCCGCCGCGGACGAGACGTCTGCGAGCATCTGGGCCTGCGCCTCTGGCAATCCCTGCCCGAGACCTCCCCCCGGCCGCCACTCCAACGACAATCGAGCGGCCCTGGTCGCCAACTGGACGCGCCCCTCGCGCTCAGCAGCATGATTTGCCACCGCGGCGCAGCGTTTCGGCCGCCGCGCCTTCGAGGCCCCGCCGCGCGCAGCAAGGGATCTGCGCCCTTCCCCCGCCGCGGGCCCCGCGCTCGCTGCAGGCGCTGCAACGCCGCGACAGCACCGGCCTGCGCTGATGCCACGCGCGGACACCAACCACAGCACCACATGCGCCACGTTTCGGGCCAAGGCCCAGGCCGCGGGCACGCCGCACTGCTCCGCCTCGTCCGCTGAAAAAAAAAAGCGTTAAATCCGCGGCCGACTCCAGCCCCTCGCTCGCTACAGGCGCTGCGAGGGACACGCGCTTGCTGAAATCGACCCTCCAATCCAGGAACTCTTCGATGAAAAGCCCTCCGCGCTGCCCAGCCATCCAGCAACGCACAAGCAAGAAACAAACCAACAACAATCGCTGTCACCAGCGCGCTCTACTCGCACGATCCAGGCGCGCTTCTGAGGCGCGCTGTCCCTGCGAGCGCTCGCGGGCGCCCCCTTCCTGTCATGATCATGGTTCCCTTACGCGACACTCCCCGAGCCTAAAGCCAACGCAGCACACCTCCAAGCCAAGGCGAGCCGGTCCGGCAGCCCTGGCCAGTAGGGTCATCAGCAAGCTCTTCAGACCCCCCTCATCCTTGCTTTCATAGGGCTTACTTCATCTCGTGATTGCGTTATCGTTTCGGGGCGGGGGCGTCGGACGATCGACTTAGCATTTTGCGACGGGGGTGCGCTGGTGCGGTCGAAGACTGTCGGGTGCCTATGTCGAGGACGCTCGGTTCCGAGCGGCACGTGCTCGCGCGGTCTCGCATGCGCCGCAAGCTTGGCGCGACAACGTGTGAGCGTTTGCTCTTACATGTTGCCAGTCTGGCTGGGATTTACCAGCCTGGAACATATCCCTATCCCTAAGCTGGGCATCGCCTCATCACAATGCCAATCTTAGGGATTCCCTTTTTTTTTTGAATGCGCTTCCCTAAGATTGTCATCGCCTTTTGGCGTGTCAGTCTGAGGGATAGGGATAAGTTCGAGGCTGGTAAGGGACGCGAGCACCTGGCTAGAAATGCCAATGTCAATTCCGATCCTGCCAGCTCTCTGTGGGGGCACGCCGTCTACAGAGTTCTCTTCTTTCCTCTTTAGAAGCCGCCCTTCCCTCGGAGAGGGGTCGCCCGAAGAGGCCAAGGTCGTCGTCGTGGCCGTCGTCGTCGTCGTCGCCGTCGTAGTTGTCGCCGTCGTCGTCGTCTTCCTCAGCGTATGTTTCGTCAGCGTCGTCGCTTCGTCGTCACCAGCCTGGCCCATCGTGCGTCCCCCGGTCCTCATCGCAGGCTATCCTGGACAGAAGCCGCGGAGCTCTTCGTAGAGCCCCTGGGACCGTGGCACATGAGTTCGTCGGGGTGGGGGGGGGGCGAGGGAGGGAAGGGCCCTTATCAATCTGCAAGGCCACCTTGGAAGAAAAAAAAAAAAAAAATGATAGCTCCTATTTTTGCCAGCGTAGCCCAGCTGCCAGGCGAGCTTGGAAAGAGAATAATGGAAATCCCTCTTTCAAATGCCCTCGGGACCACTTCTGGGGTTCTTTGGGGCCCCTTGGGGGGCTTACTGGGGACTTCTTGAGGCCTTCTAGGGGTCTCCTGGGGCGAAGATCTCGGGTTCTCTGTTCACGGTCCCCATCCTGGGCCGCGGTTGGAGCGCTTTCAGGCAAATTTGGACGTCTCTTCGCCCGTTTTGGAGCCGTCTTGGGGCCGGCTTGGAGCGTTTTGAAGCCTCTTTGGCCGTCTTAGGGGCGATCCTCGGGGCCTCTTGGGGCGTCTTGCAGCGTCGGGAAGCGGAACAGGCGGAAACGCCAAAATTGCTCAAAAACCTAAGGTATATCAATGTTGTTTGGCTTCTTCGAGCTCTCTTGGGAGACCTCTTCGAAGCCGCTTGGGTATCTTGGGGGCCTCTTGGGACGTCTGGAGGCCGTCTTGCGCGTTTTGGACCGTCTCAGGGGCCGAGTGGGGTCCGCTTGTCCTGTTGTGGCTCCCTCTTGGCCTCTCCAGGCCGCCTTTGGGAAGCGAATCGGGAGGGTATCAAAAACCTTTCCTTGCGGAGTGGCCGCCCCCAAGCCGGGGGGCGATTTGTTTATGATAGATGTATACAAACTTTGTTTTGAACAAAAAAGAAAGGGAGAGACAGATAGAAGAGAGAGAGAGAGAGAAGCATAAGACTGAGAGAAAGATACACATGGGGAGAGAGAGAGAGAGAGGGAGGGGGGGGGGATAGAGAGGAAAGAAAAAAAATGATAAACACAGACACTCATATAACATCTGTTCAAAACGCCTTGGCCGTCTAGTATTGCTGACTGCTATGTCCAGATTGTTCCTCACGACGCCTGGACGTCAAGAGGCCTCCTCCCTGGACATCCCTGGCTTGCCCCCGTCTGAACAATCTCCGGAGAGAACTACAAAACAGGAACGTCAACAAACCTCGAGACGTCGGGACAGCAGGGGACCTCGGGCTCATGTCCACGAAGCACTCCACCTGTGTGATGATGCCCTCGTCCTTGGCGCGCTGCCAGGCCGAGTTGGTGGAGTTCCAGCCGGCGTCGTCCATGAGCACCCAGTTCCTGCTCGGCGGCAGCCTCTCTCCATCGCTCCGTCCCCCCCCAGGATCCTCCTCCTCCTCCTCCTCCTCCTCCTCCTCCTCCTCCTCCTCCTCCTCCTCCTCCTCCTCCTCCTCCTCCTCCTCCATCTCTTCCTGCCTCCTGCTGAGCGGCGGCAAAAAGCTGACGCACAACGACGCCGCGAACTTGCACGGTGGCTCACGCAGGCCGCCAGCGCGGCACCCCGCGCGGAGAAGAGGGCACCTCACACGCGACATCGCGCGGGCAGTTTGGGCGCCAACGTCTGCGCCGTGGGCCCCGAATGAGCGCTTTCTCGCGGAAGGGCGGGAGGGCTGGTTCCGGACCTCTGCTTAGCGCGACTGTTTGCAACAGTGCACCCCATGGGGGAGACTCCACCTGCTCGAAACAGGCGCCAAAAGACAGCCAAGATCTACTCCTCGGGGGGGGAGGGGGGGGTACGAGGGCCCGCGACCATCGGCAAAAAAATGAATAAGAAAACGACGACCAATTCATTTTGGACCACGACTTGCTTTGTGCAGAAGGCGGGTGGTCGTTGCTCCGGCTGCGCGACAGGTTCCTCGGCACTGGGGGCCATGGCTCCCCGTGCTGACTCGGAAGTTTTTCACGACCATGAGTATATAGAATTAACGCTCGAGTTATCATCTCGATCAGCATAGCACGTCGAATAGCATTGCAAAGCAGCTAGCATATCATAGACAGCATAGACTCGCATAGCACAGCGTTGCTCTCACCTTGCATGTCGCTTGCATCGCGTTTGAATTGTGTTGCACTGGTATTGCATTGCTGTCTTGCCTGTTGTTCATTGCTGCTGCATTTCCTGTGCATTGCAAGTGCTTCGTTATTGCATGACTTGGTTTGTATTGTTGGTTTTGCGTTTGCCTTGCGCAGGTGTCGTGTGTACAATGCCCTTGCATCGATTGCATTGCTGTTGCACGTATTGCATGTGTATCAAGTGCATTACTTGCGCATTGATGGTGCGTTGTTTGCTTGGCAGCGCATTGCATTCCATCGTATTTCAATGTGTTGGCTTATGCTTACGTGGCTTGTGCACTGTCTGTGCACTGGTTGTGCCCTGCGATCGCTTTGATTCTGCATTGCTTTTGCCGTAAGGTGCCTCATATTGCGTTGCTCGTGCATTAGCATATGCTCCCACTGATTAGATGAATTTGCTTCTGCAAGCTCCATCGCATCAGGGAAAATTGACGCTGTGGGCGACGGGAGACACCTGGTGCAGTTTCGCGGCGATAGAGGATCGCCCCCATGACGCCCGAAAAATTTTACTGGTGGCTGGTGGCCCCCACAGCGGTCCTGATGAGGCGTTGTTGCCGATGACTCTGGGCCGATGTTATTGATAATGATCTGTTGGGGGTCGGGAGAATGGCGCAAGCCTTTACAGTCGACCCCACACTTCCCGGGGGCGCCTTTTCACTGTGACGGCGAGAGCCCCCCACGGAGCCCAAAAGGGCAAAAACCGTTAACGTTCCGCCCACCTCCCTTATCCTTTCACACCATCCTCCACGTCCTCCCCCCTTCCCCAATCCGATTCCTGCACGACGCCAGCTTCCTGAAGTTCACCAGGTCTGCATACGTGCCCTCCGCCGAGTGGTCCCCGTCAACGCTGACGATCGACGAGCAAAAGCTGTTCCCGCTTTGGATAATCCCCCGACGCCGTCCTCCACGTCTTCACTCTCCTCATGGCCATCTTCCTCCTCCTCATCCTCCTCCTCCTCCTCCTCCTCCTCCTCCTCCTCCTCCTCCTCCTCCTCCTCCTCCTCCTCCCCCTCCTCCTCCTCCTCTCGGCCACCGGTGGGCCGAAGCGCTCCTCCCCGCCCCACTCCCCTCGGGGCCTCGCGCGCCGACGGCTACCTGCGTGCCCTCGGCGTGCGCGCGACAGCGGGGGGGGGCACGACGCCCAAACCCATGAGAGGAGGAGGAGGAGGAGGAGGAGGAGGAGGAGGAGGAGGAGGAGGAGGAGGAGGAGGCCCCCCCGTGCAGGAGAGGGGGGAGGGGGGGGGGGTGGTACGACGCCCAAACCTATGAGAGGCCGCGGCGCGAGAGGGCAGCGCGCAGGCACTCCTCCAACGCACGCACGCCACAGCACGGACGTCGGCGCACTCCGCCTTCAGAAGCCGGCCCGACCTCGGTGGGCCCTGGAAACGACAGGGCCGCTTTGGTCACCGGCTCCGTTTTGCCGATGCTTGTAGCCGGTTCCGACGCCGTTTTTTTACCGCTTCCGTCGCCGTCTTTCTACCGGTTCCAGCTCCGGTTCCAATCCTGGAGCCGTTGCGGCATGTGCGCGGCCCAGCGGGGGGGCCAGGGACGTAATGAAATAAGAAGAGGCGCCATGAAATCTGGGGAGATATCATGGCCCCCGCCATGATATCCACCCCCCCCTAGTCATCACCCCCCTCTTTTCCGCCCCTGATGCCGTTTCCGGCCCACGACGGCCCCGACCACCTGGGCCCGACGAATGTCGCCACGGGCGCAGCACTATTCGGCGACGCGCGCCTGGCGGGGCAGCGAGAAGGGGCAGGCCTTCTCGGGGGGCTGGAGGGGCTTCTCAGAAGCCCTCCAGCCTTCTTAGAATAGGGGGCCAGATGCGAACCCTGCCCCTACCCCCCCCTCAGAAATCGTGGGGGGGGTAGGGGTAGGGTTCGCATCTGGCCCCTGTAGAAGCCGTCTGAGTCTTCGGAGAAGGCTTAGAGAGCTTCCCAGAAGGCCAAAGGCCTTCCGAGCCGTCTGAAAGGGCCCGCCCCCTCTGACTGCTGGGGAACCGAACTCTGTACACCGACGCTTTTTGCGGCCCTGCACCGAAGTTTACACAGAAAAGCAGATCCTGGTATATATTTGTTTCGCTGTTTCCCAAGGAAAGCGGGGAAACTAGTATACAGCACACCACCCCGACGTCGTGCCCGACCCTCAAAAGTCCTGGAATTGAGGAACAGCCCGCCACTGGTAATGTACATGCTCCAGTTTCCGACCAAGGGGGCACGCTAAGCGAGGACGAGCTGCTGGTGCCATATCCCTACCGAAGAGCGGCACGAGCTCGGTGACACCATCGAGCAACGCTGCGCGGACGTCGTTCCGATGGCATGGACGTATTGTTCGACATGGCCGACGTCCATGCGGGCCCCTAGCAGCACGCCGAGCCGACAATGCCTGGGAAGCCACTTTCCCGCTAGTTCAAGATGGGCCTTATAGTATTATACGGCCCAGGCCACCGCCTCAACTTCTCAGACCGCATCCACAGGTTGGCACAGAACGACCAGCGCGTCGAGAACCAGGCCTTGTTGCGCATGGTCGCCCTCGCGGAACTCTCAACTCACGCGGACGTCGGCAATGCAGCCGTCGTCGAAGGTTCTCTCATGATCCTCGACGGCGCCGCAGCAACAGGGGGGCCGCACACGAATGCATGCACTCTAATCCGCCGCGCTGCCCCGGTCAAAGACACCGACTTCTTCCGCGCGGAGACGCTGGCGAGCCACCCAGGCGCGGACGGCATCACCGCGGGCCGCACCTCCACAGAGGCAGGCTGTAAATATCCGCCGCGGACGGCCACCGCCCCCACTTTGGACGCCCGAAATGGGTACGGAAAAAATGGCTACAAGGCCGCTGTTGGGCAAGCGGCCTTCTGCCTCGAATGGACACAGGCCACGGCGGCGCGGACAGCGAGTCCTGTTCAGAGTGGGCAGGAACTGCTGTTGGGCATTGTACCCATTCTTTCCGTACCCATCCCGTTCGTGCCGATATATGGGGGCACCAATGAATCGGCACACGTCCCCAGATTCCCTAGACTTGTCCCTATCTCATGGATGCCCCCTATTCCCCTACCTGTCCACGCCCAGCACTCTCACCCCTGGCCCCGGGAATCAGCTGCTCCACGCGTGTCTGTGCTCCTCTCTCTCCCTCCTGAGTGCCACTCGGTGCGGGAACCCACGGCGGCGACTCCCGGGCTCGGCCAACGCACCGCGGCGCTGGCGGAAAGCAGGTGCTGCCCCGACAGCGCCCCGCGCCGCGCCGCCTCCCCTCCGCCGCGCCGAAGGGGGCGCGCCCCGCCGACCGGCCGCCGCCCCCCGCGCGCGGTGGCGCCCCCCCCCGCGCCCCTCGCACGCCGCCTCCCCGCGCGCCACGGGGACGCAGCTGCGCCGGCGCTCCGCGCCACCGGGGGCGCGGCAGAGCGCGGGGCGGCCGGCGCTGCTGCGGCCGCCGCCGCGCGGCGCGCGCGGGCCCGCCGGGCTCCGCGGGCGACCGCCGCCGCGGCGCCGGCCCGCGGCAACACGCCCCGCGCGCCCCCCGCGCGAGAAGCCCCTCGGCGGCAGCGGCCTCCCGAGCCGCAGCTCTCGACCCCCGGGGCCCAGCGGCTCGCGCGGAGGGGCCTCCGCCGCGCCGCGGCGCTCTCGCCCTCTGCCGCCGCCGCGGGCTCGCATCGCTGCGGAGCCCGCGCGGGTCGTTCGGCGTTTGCGCACGGAGCATCTCTGCACCGCCCGCGCGTCCCTCGCCTGGCCAGCAGGGCTGTGCCGGAGAAGTCTCGGCATTCCATGGGCAGGGAAGCCACCTGGAGGGGCCCATCACCTCCACGTCGTGGCGCCCGCTTCGACCAACCAGGCGCCCGCGGGGCGTGCATCTCCTGCGCGCACGATTGGATTGTCTGCGATGGCTCCCTTCTGGGTTGCGCTGCGCTGCTCGGCTCGTCAGACACGTACCCCGCCCGCCATGACGGAGCCGCCGTCGGCGCCGCAAGGGCAGGAAATGGCGCGCCACAAACGGGAGCGGATGCTCCCCCTGGGCAGGAGACCCCGCAAACTTGTACCAGCCGCCGCCCCAGCCAACGAGCTCAGCAACTCGGGGTGCGCAACCCCGTCGCTGGAAGGGACTCCGCGGCGCCTCCTCGTCCACGTCTTCCACCCCCATCCCCCGCTCCTCTCATCCTCCTCCCTTTCTTTCCTCGTCCCCGCTGCCCCCCCCCATCCTCCCTCCCCCGCATCTTCCAGCTCTGCGATATTAGGCCAGATAGTAAGGAGACGAAAGGGAGGAAAGAGGAGGGAGGAGGGAGGTTGGAGGGCCGGGAGAGGCAGAAGGAGGAAGGAAAAAGGACGAAGGAAGGGAGGAATGCAGGCCTGGAGGAATAGAGAAACAGACCACGAAGGAAGGGCAGAAGAAACAAGGAGGAGGAGGAGGAGGAGCAGCAGCAGCAGCAGCAGGACAAAACAGAACGTTTGCTCGTCGAAATGACGTCGCACTTCAGGTCGGGATTGCGCTGGTGAACATCCGGCACTGACGTGCCCGATGGGCCCAGGACCCGCTTCCCCCCCTCGGGGGCCACCAGACTGCGCATAGGAGGCTGCGTCAAGGCGTCGCCAACAGGGCGGGAGACTCTGGAGACCCTGGCGAATCGCGTAGCGGTATGAATATGAGATCCGCCTGCACCTACTGAGGGTGCTTCTGCCCTCGCCTCTGGTCCTTCTCAGCTCTGCGGAGGACCTTTGGCCAGAGGCCCGAATGAATACGACGTACATACTCGCATCCCGTGTTGGATGGGGGTTTCCCGTCTAAGGCGGCCCAAGGCCGCCCTGGGCGGGCTCCCAGACGGTCCGTTCCCAACACCCGCCCAAGCAGCCACCCAAAAAACGCTGCCGCCGAGCCCCCCTTCGGAAGACCTCGGCAGCGCCACCGCGCCCCGGGGCGGCCCCGAGGCGCCGAACAGGCCCGACGGAATGTAGAGGCCTCCCAACAGGGCTCGACCAAACAGTGCTTCTCGTTTCCGTTTTGTATTTGTTTTCCTTCGTTTTTTTTCGCTCCGCCTTCGCTGCAAAACGAAGTCAAAACGAAAACGGTCCACGAGATCGCCAGAACACCGTTTAGGTCGAGCCCTGCCTCCTAAATGGGGTCAGAGTAGATGAGGTCGGAGGATCGCGCCGCATCTACCCCGACCCCCTTTGGCAGGACTGGACAGAAGGACCCAAGCGAAGCCCCTCCAGAGACCCCCGAGCGCCAACGCGACAGGCACGCGAGGTGACAGCCGGGACGAGCCGCGTGCAGCACCGCAGCGCTGCCTCCCGGAGAGAGCCCCAGGAGGACTGCTCCCCCGCACGGGCCCCGACGACGCACCGGCACGGCGGTGGGGCTCGCCGCAGGCAGCCCGATGAACTCGAAGCGGTCCCCGAAGAGCTCCTTCATGAGCTGCGCGTTGCCGATCGTGTAGGGGAACTGGCCTGCGCCCGCGGCCGGCCCACGGGAGGGCCGCACCTCTCCTCCCGGCGGCCTGCCGAGGTCCCCCCCCCCCCCCCCTCGAGCCCCCCGCGGGGCCCCCCGCAGGCCCCCGGGGGCCTCTCGCGGGGGCCTCTCGCGGGCCCGAGCGGGGCCCAGGGCTGCCACGGTGGAGCACCCCGGCAGCACCCTGACGCGGTCCCGGGGCACCTCAGGGATGCTTTTGGCCAGTGGTCGTGGCCCTCGGGAGCAAAGAGCTGGCCGGCATGGGGGGCGAGAGCACGATGCCTGAAGAAGCTGCGGGGAAGACGAGCGCAACCGCCGCCGGACCGTGCCAGACTGGGCGGCCCAAGGCTACCCCCCCCCCCTGTGGGACTCCTCTGTGGCCCTGTCTTCAACCATTGTTAGAACCCTCCAGCGAATCGCAAGCCCAGAAACCTTGACCCGACCAGACCCTCCCCGAGCCGAAGAAGCAACCGAACTTTTGCTACGCTCGGCAAGTTCGGGCGGCGTCTTGGCCCCGGTCCACTCGGCCCTGGGCGCCCAGCCACCCAGCAGCGGGGCTGATTACAACGGCAGAGAGGCCACCCTCAACAGACAGGCGAAGCTTTTGACTGAACGTAACGCAACCAAGGGAGTTATCAAACAGGGCAGGACTGTTTGGTAAACGCCCAGGGCTGTTTAGCAAACGCCAACTGT
>CAUYUJ010000983.1:22500-30000 GCA_963575745.1 Prorocentrum cordatum
TCAGCCTCAGCCTCAGCCTGCCTCAGCATTCAAAATGTGGCCCGGGAATGGAGTTCTGGGAACTCAAAGAACACGAAATGGCCTACAGTTGGCTCCGGGCATTCAAAATCATGCCCAGGAATGGAGTTCTGGGAACTCGAAGACCACGAAGTGGCCTACAGTTGGCTCCGGGCATCCAAAATCTGGCCCGGGAATGGAGTTCTGGGAACTCGAAGACCACGAAGTGGCCTACGGTTGGCTCCGGGCATCCAAAATCTAGCCCGGGAATGGAGTTCTGAGGACTCGAAGACCACGAAGTGGCCTACAGTTGGCTCCAGGCATTCAAAATGTGGCCCGGGAATGGAGTTCTGGGAAGTCGAAGACCACGAAGTGGCCTACAGTTGGCTCCGGGCATTCAGAATGTGGCCCGGGAATGGAGTTCTGGGAGGTCGAAGAGCACGAAGTGTGTGACTGTTGGTTTAAAACGACTTTTGACACCACTAGAAACATATAAGAACAAGCTGTTAGGTAAAAAACAAAAGACACCGACTAGATGCGGAGTCCAAGACAAGCTGGGTGGCCCGCGGCAGGGTCGCTGCCCTCGGTGCCGGCGCGGCTCCCACAGCTGGCCAGAGCGGGCTCTGGATGGGCCAGTTGTGCCGCTTACGGTGGCACCTCCTGCCGCTGCCACCCGCCAGCCGCGCATCCCGATCATCAGTGCCGCCCCGGGCGGCCCCTGGCGGTCGCGCGCTGGGAGGCGCCTCCTCGGCCACGCGGGGCCGCCTGCCCCGCCGCCCGCGCTGCCGGGCGCCCGCGCCTGGCCGGTGCCACGGCCGGGCGCCCCGGTGGGCCTGCAGGACGCATGGAAACGCGCCCGCCTTCTCCCGCCCTGGCCCCGCCGCTCCTGCGCCTGGGCGCCCCCGCCACGCCAGCCCTGTGTGTTTCTCAGCGAGCGAAGAGCGGTATACAAATAAACTTCTTCGCTGGTCGGGGGCGCCTGTCCTGGGCGGCTGGAAAGTTTATGCCCCTACGGTGCCACCGTAAGGGTATAAACTTTCTGGCCGCCCTGGGCCAGGCGCCCCCGACAGCGAAAAAGTTGATCTGATGATGTTGTTCGCCCGTGAAGCTTCGGCGTTCCCGCCACACGGGGCTGCGATGCGTGCACCGGACGGGCTCGGCCCTCCTGACTACCTACCAGACCACCCCAGCCCAACCCGAAGACCCGAATTTCGGGTGGGGGGGGCACGGGTTCCATGTGTTTTTTCAATGTTCCCCGACCCCCCCCACTGGAAATCGAGGATGAATTTGGACCTTCGGGTTGGGTTGGGGTGGTTTGGTGGGTGGTGACCTCCCGCCCCCGCCCCTCGCCGGGGCTGCCGCTGCTGGGGCGTTTCTGGCGGCGGGTGTCGGCGCCGCGCCGCCCACGCCACTACTGCAGGCGGTGCCTTGCTCGCGGCCCCCCGGCTGCTGCCCTCGGTGGCGCTGCAGCCAGCCGTCCCGCAAGCCCGGCCCCCCGCAGCGCAGCACGGCGGTTTAGCAGCATCTTGCGGCTGCGAGCGCCTCGCTGGCCCCGCCGCTCCTGCCCAAGTTCTTCGCGCAGCGAAGGCCCTCCTCTTTTGCCCCGCTGCTGCGGCCGCGCTCCCTCCCCCTTCCCCCCCCCTTCGCGTGCCGCTGGACAATCAATACGCCTCGCCGGGGCTAATTACATACAAGAGCGCGCGTGCGGCTTGCCTCTGCCGCGCCGCGACGGGAGAGAAAAAAAGTGCCTTGGTGGGTCGGTTCTGGAGACTGTGCTTTGATGTTTCCTGCCCGCCCATCCTCACACCTACCCCGAACTGACTTGCTCAATTCGCAAGAGATGCCGCCGCCTTCTTTTGGAACTGCTCATCCCACATCGTTTTCGGACAGACCCCAGCCCTCAGACCCCGAACATGTGTTTGCTGCGTCGCTGCAGGTCTGAGCCTGGACCTCAGGCTCGACCCGCACCTCTCCTTGGGTGCGCTCTGGCCAACCCTTCGAGGCGGCTCCTTTCGCGGCCACCAGGACGCCCCAGGAGACCCCGAGAACGCCACGACACCCTAAAGGGCCCGGGCCCTTCCTCGACCTTCGATCTCGGGGGCCTCCCACGGGGGCGCCCAGGGAGGGGGGGTCGCCAAGCTAGGTGCGCTCGAGTCATGTCCGACGTCCTACCCATGCCTCCCAGCCCTCCCTATCAGGCCAGCGCTGCAGCGGGAGCACGACTCGGAACGAGCGAACGCCCGAACATGAGGCCCGCGCTTCAGCGGGAGCAGCATTTGGAACAGAAACCTGGCAAAACTCCCTTTCCATGAAACCCCGTGTGAAAAAACAAAAATACGCGGAAGGGGGCCGAACACCTTCCGGACGTCGTCAGGGGAGAGAGGAGAGCAGCACTCGGATTCTGTCATTGTAAATCATGGCCCGAGGCACGTGCGCGGCCCAGGGGGCAACTAAGGGACGCGTTGAAATTAAACGGGAGGTATAAAATCTGCGGAGACGTCGTGGCCCTGGCCAGGATGCCCACTCCCCCCCTGCTAGTCCTGACCAACCTCTTGGCCGCCCTCGACGACCCTGGGTTCGCGACGATGCGACGAGGAGGGAAGAGGGGCGAGAAGGATGAGCTCGCCCAGCCGAAGGTGAAGAGGAGCTGGAGGAGGCGAGGAGGAGGAGGAGGAGGAAAAGGAGGAAAAGGAGGAGGAGGACGGGGAGGAGGAGAAGAGGAGGACGGGGAGGAGGGTGCGCGCCAGGCGAGGGAGCGAGAGGGGGAAGCCCGCTCTGGCAGCCCCCGCACCCCGAGTGATCCCCCGGCGTCCCCCGTCCTCTTCCCGCTCCGCCGTCCCCCGCTCCAGCGCCTCCTGCCCCCCGTCCCCCGCGGGCCCGTGGGCCTCTCCAGGGCAGCTGGCGCCCGCAGCGGGGTGGACCTGCCCCGAGGGTCCCCCCTGCAGCACGCAGCGCAGACGCGCAGTCGTCCTGGACGAGCGGACCAGGACATCGACAGAGTTCTCCGCCGCGCCCCGACGAAGGCAACGCGGCGCCCCCCGAGCCCCGACGACACAAATCGCAAACCACACCGCCTCCGGAAACCTCCTCCAGGAACCCCCGAGGATCTCGGAATGCCTCCGAAGATTCACGGGCACCTCCACATGGAGCCCGGCGTAACCACACCCTCGGAGGTCGCCGACTCCCTCCCCCCCCCGCTCGGGGGCACGCAGAGGTGGGGTCAGGGCAGAGGTGGGGGTGGGGGAAGATCGCCCTGGACGGCCCCTGGAGAGGGAAACGCCAGCCTCGAGCTTGACACACCCCCTGACCCGACCTCGGGCTGACCCCCCCTCTACCCAGACCCCCGACGTCGTGATGTTTGTCTCGACCCCAGGAGGTCTTGACCCTTCCCTCGGGACCCGTGTTTCATCCCGAATCGTTCTCTGACGGTCCCGAAGCCCGGGAAGGGCCCCCGGGGGCCGAAAATCGCGAAAAACCTTCCGTCGTGACGTCTTCACCACGCGAGGGGGCCTGGGTGCGTGCCCCCTACCCGCGGCGGACCCTCGGGCTGGCCCCACCGGCCGCGGCCTCTCGGGGGAGGACTCCTCCCACCAAGGGCGCCTGCCCTCCTCGCCGCGCGGCGGACGCGGGGAGCCACCCAGCCAAGAGGGAAGAGAGCGTGCACCTGCCCTGGCGGGGGAGGGAGGGAGGGAGGGAGGGAGGGAGGGCGGGAGGGAGGGAGGGAGGGAGGAAGGGAGGAGGAGGAGGAGGAGGAGGAGGAGGAGGAGGAGGAGGAGCAGGAGCAGGAGGAGGAGGAGCAGGAGGAGGAGGAGGTGGTGGTGGGAGGAGGCGGAAGGACCAGAGGGGGTGGGAGGAGAAGAGGGCGGGAGGACCAGAGGGGGCGGGAGGGAGGGCAGGAGGACCCGAAGGGGAGGAGGGCCAGAGGGGGGAGGAGAGAGAAGGCGCACAACTGCCCTGGCTGGGGAAGAGAGAGGGAGGGAGGCAGGAGCCAGGAGGAGGCTCGGATCGACTCGGCAAGAGGGAACTGGGGCCCTGTTGGGCCACAAGTTTGTAGCGCTGCGCACAAATACCAGTGTTGGCCGCGTTGATCTGCCGCCCTGCCCGGCGGCGGAGAAACCATCGCGGCCCCAACCGTCCACCCTGGCCGAGGAGGCGGGAGAAGGGAGGAGGACCAGAGCAAACCAAAGATTCATCAACGATGCTGCAATTCACCCTCCCGTCACTGGTTCCCTCCTCAGTCCATACAGGCCTTCCTGCTCACTGCAAGAAGCGCCCCCTCGAAAGACAGACCAGCCCCCTGCAGTGGCCTACCACTCACGCAAAGGCCCCGCTTCGAAAAGCAACTGCCTCGCATACTTATACCTGATAGCCAGGAACGCAAGCATGCATAATCATACAACACGACGAGATGTCCAGCAATATCCCCGCGTGGAAAAAAAGGACAGCCCTCATGTGTGAAACTGTTGCACAAGCTGGTGTTTCTGGCCACGAGCTTCGAACAAATCTCAAGCCAGTCCTATTTTGAAAAACCGCCGATCATCTGTGCAGCTCGGTGTCAAAAATATCAAGCGAGATCGAAGCGCCTTCCGTTCATGTAACCGTTGCAAACGTTTGGCCCGAATGTGAGATGCGCAAAATAACGAGTCTGACACCGAACCACCATCCTTGCAACCGTTGCAAAGTTACTAACACGACTGTGCGCGGCCCTACGACGAGACCCCAGCTGGAAGACGGCCCATCATGGGCTGCAGACGTTTAAAACTGATAGGCGCGGTGCTGAGACCGGAGCCCCATCAGAAGAGTGTGCCACCACCCCCTGAGTCCTTACATGTCTCACAAACGGCGAAATCGAATGTGCGCGGCCCACACGCGAGAGCACCGTTTGGAAGCCACCCATCCCGCATCATCACAGGCAAGGAGAACGTAACGCTTCAGGACCTTCGGCTGCGGGGAGGCCTCAGGCGAAACACCCAGGCCGCCCTACCGACACGTCTGCTGGTCAGACGACGAATCGTCGATGGGACGAGGGATGGACGAGGAGGAGGAGGAGGAGGAGGAGGAGGAGGAGGAGGAGGAGGAAAGGGAGGAAAGGGAGGAAAGGGAGGAAAGGGAGGAAAGGGAGGAAAGGGGGGAAAGGGAGGAAAGGGAGGAGGAGGAGGAGGAGGAGGAGGAGGAGGAGGAGGAGGGGGAGGACGGGCAGGCGTAAGGAGGAGGAGCAAGGGAGGAGGAGGGAGGAGGGAAAAGGGGGGAGAAGAAAGAGAGAGAGAGGAGGCGGAGGAGAGAGCAGGAGCGCCCCCCCCAGCCCCACCCTCCCCACAGAGCCGAAAGACACATGAGCGTCAGCCCACCAGCCCGGTGGGCGGAGGTGGCTCGAGGCGCTTCCTCCTCGCCACCCCCACCTCGCCAGGGCCCCCCGCTCGCCCAAACCAGTTCTTGAATGAACGAGGCACGAGCCCGGGACACGGCGCGAACGAGACAGACGGGGCGAGGGACCGAGGAAAGGGAGCGCGTGCACGCGGCAGGCACCCACCAGCACGGCAGCCCGGCACGACGGATTGGCACGGCAGCCCAGCACGGCAGACCTGCACGGCAGGCCACGCCAGACTGGAGAGGTGCGGGGCCGCCTCCGGGCCCTCTTGGGCACGTCGCGGGGGCGTCTCGGGGACCTCGGTGTTCGGGTATTGTAAGCCTCCTCGCAACATGGAGGGATCTGGAGCTGGGCGGTGCAGTGCCTTTCTGGCGACTGGAGGGGTCCAACCGCCGCATCAGGGGAAGTCCTCCCAATGTGTCTGGACTGAGGATGAGGCCGCGACCGATTGGAGCGCCCAAGATGGCCCAAGCTGGCCCCAAGAGGGCTCTTGGCTTCAACCATGCTCCGAGACCCCGAGACTGGTCCAATCGGCCACGGAGCCGCCCAAGGAGGCCCCCAAGAAGCCAAAAGCATCAAACCAAAGGATGGCAAATGATTTATGCCTTCTCGCCTTTTTGCTTAGGATGAGCTGTTCAGGCTTCAAGACGGCTCCAAGAAGGCTCAAGAGGGCCCCAAGACAGGCCCCACATGGCCCCAAAACGGTCCCAAGAGCGCCCAAGAGCTTGCGAAGAGGGTCCCAGGAGGCGACTTGCTGGGCTCAAGAAGGGTAGGCCAAATTGAGAACTCCCCCCCTTCTTTGATCGATGTCCTCCACGCTGGCCCCAAGAGGGCCTCCAGCAGGACACGAGGAGACCCCCGAAGAAGGCCCCGAAGGCCTAACGAATTCCCCGAAGACGGCCCCAATAACGCCCAAGAGCGCCCAAAAGAGGGCCTCAAGAAGGATTTAGTGAAGCCCCAGAGAGAACAACAAAGAGGGCCCCCCATTATGTAGACGATATCCTCCAAAATGGCACTGAGGGGGCCTTCAAGACTCCCAAGACGGCCACACAAGGCCCCACATGAGGGCTCCAGACGCTCCCAAAATGACCCCAAGAGGGCCTAAGGATGGTCCAAAGAGGCTTCGAAGAGGCTCCTAAGCAAAGATCCGAACGTGAATGTATGTTTGAATCGTCCTCGTCGTCATCGTCGGGATCGTCGCCATCGCCTTCTCCCACATCCTTGTCATCCTCTTCCTCCTCCTCCTCCTCCTCCTCCTCCTCCTCCTCCTCCTCCTCCTCCTCCTCCTCCTCCACCCTCCGAAATTCGTTTCCTTTACGAATGATTTCTCCCTGTCACACCCGAGGCAAGCCGGAAGGGCGGGCCAGGCGTTTCGCCTGAGACTTCCTCACTACTTATGATCCTGAAGCTTGACATCTGCAGCAACTTCACGGATGGAGGGCGGTTGGTTTTCATATTGTGGCCCTCGCCTACACATCTCAAAAATGTGCAAGAGCTTCACGGATGGAGGGTCGTTCCTTTTCAACATGTAGCTCTCGCCTGAACGCCGAGCATATTCGCTTTGAGAGTTTACAACAGTCTCAAGGATTCTCAGGGTACCGAGAAATTGTGTTGTGGCACATTGTCCGATTGTCAGGGTGCCCCACTTACATTAAATCGTCGTGTTGACGATCCAGGAATGGTGTTCTAGCACGACTCTGGAACGTCAGGACACAACAGTACAAGTGAATCGCAGCGTTAGAATCCCATGGATGGTGTTCTGGAACAGTTCAGGATTTGCCGACGGTTATTCTCCAACGGGGCACTTCCTCCATTGAAGACGAATCCTTGGAGGGGCATATGAAGAGGAAACTTGGGAGCTTTCCCTGTAATAGCGTGAATACGTCTTGGGTTCAGACTAATACTCTTCCTCCTCTTCCTCCTCATCCTCCTCCTCACCATCTTCATCAGCAGCAGCAGCAGCGTCAGCATCAGCATCATCATTATCATCATCATCATCATCATCATCATCAGCAGCAGCAGCAGCAGCATCAGCATCAGCATCAGCATCATCATCATCATCATCATCATCATCATCATCATCATCATCATCATCATCATCATCCTCATCCTCATCCTCATCCTCATCCTCATCA
>CAUYUJ010000983.1:32500-106875 GCA_963575745.1 Prorocentrum cordatum
CCTCCTCCTCCTCATCCTCCTCCTCCTCCCCCTCCTCCTCCCCCCCCTCCTCCTCCTCCTCCGGCACGCGCACGAGGGGCGGGCTGGCTCCCCGCGACGGGACGGCTGCCCCGCTACCGGGGCGGCGTGGAGCACGGCGGCCGCGGCCGCGGCCGCGGCCAGCCACGGCCGGCACCCCGCCGCGCAGCACCCCATTGCCTGAGGAGGGGGAGGAGGAAGAGGAGGAGGAGGAGGAGGAGGAGGAGGAGGAGGAGGAGGGGAGGAGGGGGGCAAGCAAGGTCGTGGGGCGCGCGCGCCGACAGCGGCCCGCGGGGGGGGTTGCCTGCTGGCGGGCGCAGCCCGGCGGTGCGCGGGAGCTCGGCAGCACCGGCAAGCGGGGGGGCGAGGCTGACGCATGACCCCCACGAGAACGCCAGGATGCCCTCCCAAGGCGCCCCAAGCAGCCCCCAGAGGCCACAGTAGGCTCCCATGACGCCCGCAGAGGCACCAGAAATGCCTCCAACAGCTTGCGAAAAGCCCCCAGGGGGCGAGGCGGGGGGCCAGGGCAGCACGCGGGGAAGACGGGGGAAGGAGGCAAGCAGGGGTAGGGGAGGAAGGGGTGGGGAAGGCAGAGGGGGGGAAGACAAGCTAGGTGCGCTCGCGTCATATCTGACATCCTAACCCCTCCCTCCCATCCCTTACCATGGCGTAGATCCCCTCTCTACTCGCACAGTCGGATGTCGAGCAGGGCAATGATCGCGAAA
Organism: Prorocentrum cordatum; assembly: GCA_963575745.1. Taxonomy (NCBI): domain Eukaryota; class Dinophyceae; order Prorocentrales; family Prorocentraceae; genus Prorocentrum; species Prorocentrum cordatum. The sequence continues at coordinate 33,244 of CAUYUJ010000983.1, forward strand.
GGGTACGCGATGCATTGTAGAGCACGGCATGGCATGGCGTAGAAGAGCACCGCGAAGCGTAGTATCAACCTAGCATTGCATTGCATGCCGTGGCATGGCACGGGAAATGACGCCAGCGCTGTAGCGGGAACACGAATCGAAACGAGCGGAAGCGCGGAAACGAAGCCAGCACTGCCGCGGGAGCACGATTCGGAACGAGCGGAAGCGCGGAAATGAGGCCAGCGCTGCAGCGGGAGCACGATTCGGAACGAGCGGGGCCCGAAAATGAGGCCAGCGCCTCAGCGAGAGCAGCATTTCGAAAAAAATGCAAGCGAAAACCCAACTCCCGGGAATCTTGTGTGTAAAAGCACAGTACGCGGGGGGGGGGTCGAACACTCCCAGCACGTCATCAGGGGAAGAGGGAGAGTAGTCTTCATATTGAATAATTGTGGAGGGCGAGGAGGAGAGCGAGGGGGAAGAGGAGGGCGAGGAGGAGAGGGGAAAGCAGGAGCGGGAGCGAAGGAGGATAAAAACAAGAGGAGGAAAGAGGATCGCGGATCCAGGCGACTAAATGTTCCAGCTGTCTGCACGTTCCCAAAATAGTTTGACATGTCAATAAGTTTTTCTAGATTTCAACGGACCTCCAACTCCCTGCAAACCTCCAATGGTTTCCAAGGATGATAAGGAGGAGTAGTAGGAGCAAAGGCAAAACGCCACTGCAAAAATGCGACGGCCAGTTGTTTCAGCGTTTCAGCTTGTCGGCCTCTGGAAACATGGTTCGATCATCAGATACATCGGCTAACGCTAAGGCAACGAGAACACGGGCGACCGCGGCTTGAAACAAACATGTCGCAAGCAGGGGGGGTCAACGAACACGACGACGACGACGACGACGACGACGACGACGACGACGACGACGACAACAACGACGACGACGGCGACGACGGAGACAACGACGTTTGGGACCGTCGTTAGGCCGCCCAGGCGGCCTTCGTCGCCACCGGTGGATCCGCCTCGAGATGCCGGTTGGAAGGAGCAGCGGGAAAAGTCAAGAAATGGTTTTGAACAGAATCGGCGGCGCGCAATAAGGTGGCAAGAACATGGGAGCTGCCCTCTGCGAAGGAAGTCTTGATAGAAAGCGCGGAGCGCCAGTTGTTCACACGGCCAGCCCCTTCTTGAAACTCCACCCCCGCCCCCCCTGTTCTCCGCGCCCGCCGACGCCAAGCAGAGCTTGGGAGCCGATGGCAAGCGAGCAAAAGGATACATATGGCCCCAAAGGCAATAATAGCTCGACCACAAGAAATCCCCCACACCTGGAAAGCAAAAAAATGAGACCCCAGAACGCCCATCGATTCCTGGCACGGGAACATCACGCACCCCATAGCGAAAAAACATCGAAACCCAAAACACTCACTGCAGGCAAGCACGGCGTTTTTGGCTTGGGCCTCCACTGCATTGCTGGGCCAAAACCGCGGCCCGTTCAAGTCTGCCCGCGGGCCAGGCAACGCCAACGGCCCGCGCGGCGGCGAGAGATCCTGCTGCCCGCTTAACGCCCAGATCATGACCCAATGCGAAAGCCGACCGCATCGTTGCTCAGGGCCTCCTCCGGGGCGGCCCCTGGGCACAGACGCGAAGCTCGCAGCCGCCGCAAGGCAGTCGCGGAGAAGCTCCGCGCGCGGACGCGCGAAGCACGCCCTCGACGAAAGGCGCCGAGAATCGCGGTGAACCTCAGAGCTGCCCACCTCGCAACCCCCCACCATCTGCCGCTGCACGTCAGACTCGCGCCCCCCCCCCCCCAATACAAAACGCGCCGCCCCCGCGAGAGAGAACGCGACAGAGTCGCAGGCGCCCGAGCGACGCGACTTGGCTGACTGGCCCCTGTTAAGCGGACACCACGACCCAGGCCGCGCGACCCCCAGCGCCCCCGCCGGCATCGCCCCCCCTGACCAGAGCGCCCGCGCCGACGCGCGACAACGCGACGTCTATTTCAAAGCGAGTCGCCCCGGCCCTGCCCGGAATTGCCTCGAGGCTGTTGCCGCTGGCCATTTGGCGAGCTCCGCCCGCGCATCTCGACCGCCCCCATCCCCCCCCGGCGGGAAACGCGGCCGGCGCGAGCCTCGCCGATCCCCAGAAGGCCCCGGCCTCAGCTTGGACCCCGCGGCGTCGGCAGGACAACCCTGGCGAGCATGGCCGCCCTGCCCCACGCCGCTGAGCGCGCGGCAAAACAACGGACCCGCCGCCCCACCGCGCGGCGGCGCGCCGCTCGGTCTCGTCGCGCAGCAGGCTTATAAAAGCCTCGGGCGCTTCTTGGATTCAGAGCAGCGGTCGGGTCGCAGCGCGTTCCCCAGCGACGCGCCCCTGGGCCATTCATCGCGGCCGCCCTCCTCGCCTTTTTAACGCTTTCCTATGGATCGTGCAAAAAGTTGTTTGGTTTGAGCTTCGGTAGCAACTCTTGCGTTTAGATACTTCAGAGTGGCGCTCCTGATGATTTCCTGTCGATAGGCGTGCATCCCAGCGCCATAGCTCGCCTGAAACTCGAATCGACCAGAGAAACCAACCTTGATCTCTCAAGATTCACAGAGTGGGAATATAATTTTCAGTCGTAGTTCTGGTAGCAGAGAGATCTCAGACGTCTCGATACCGTTGGCGACTGTTCCTGGTAATTCCCTGTTGAACGGTGTGCTTCCCAGCTCCGTAGCTTGCCTAGAACTCGAATTAACATGAGAAACCCAACATTGCCGCTCAAAAATCTGCAGAGTGCAAAATGAGTTCTGGGTCGCAGCTCTGGTAGCAGACTATTTTCAGGCGTGTGGATACTTGAGACGAGCGCTCCTGATAATTTCATGTTGATTTGGTGTGCCTGTCAGCTCTGCAGCTTATCTACAGCTCGAGTTAAGTTAAGAAAACCGACAGCCCCTGCCAATATGACACTTAATACCCGATCCCGCCCGTGTGCTTTTGAAACTAATGTCCACCCGATCGACCTGATATCAAGAAGGCGAGCAGGAATCAGATCAAAGATCACGGGAAAAAATATTAGAGCTCCAACGAATTGGTGAATTTCGAGAACATGATTTTCAACCGACCCAAAGTAGGCAAAATGTCCGTCGAGATTTTCCGAGCCAACTAGCCCGCCAGCGTTTTCGAATTCTTCCTACTGGAATAGGGCGGTAAACCATCAATCTTTCTTACCGCCGGGAACTCGAAGAGCTTCCTGCCCATATGTATGAAAGGCATGCGAGCGCCCCAATATCGCATTCAGCGCGCGCGAGGGCGTGCGGTTTACTAGAGATGTGCTTAGCACGGCGACAGCTCGAACCTTAAGAAGCTCTCGTCACGTGAAGAGAATGCCAATCTCACGACGAATGATGCTCGACAGCTTGGTAGCTGTTTGCAAAAGACACCTGGTTTTCCGGTCGCAGCTCTCATAGGAGACCGGCCCAGGCCTCTCGAAACTCCAGCAAGCGCTCGCAATCTTTTCCATTCGAACAGTGTGCTTCCTAGCTCCGTATCTTGCCTTCAGCTCGAACTAACTAGAGAAAAACCAACAACGCCTTTTCCAAATTTGAAGAATGCAAATAGTTTTCTGGTCACAGCTCTGGTAGCAGACCGATCTCAGGCGTCTGGATACGTTGGACTAGCGCGCCTGATCATGTCCTGCCGATTGGAGTGCACCTCGGCCCCGTGGCTCGCCTGCAGCTCGACTTAAGTAGAGAAACAAAGTTCATCTCTCACAGAAAGTCGCAGGCTGCCAATAGTTTTTCAGTTGCAACTCCGGTAGCAACCCGATCTCATGTGTCTCGATACCGTAGGCGACTGTTCCCGATCATTCTCTACTGAACGGTGAGCTTCCCAGCTTCGTAGCTTGCCTATAGCTTAAATTGAATCGAGAAACCCAACATCGCCTCTCAAAAAATTGCAGAGTGCCAATAGTTTCGGGGTCTCTGTTCTGGTAGCAGACCGATATCAGGCGTCGAGATAGCGAAGACGAGCGCTCCTGATCATTGCATGTTGATTTTCATGTTGATTTTAAGTGGCTCGCAGTTAAGCTAAGTTAAGAATTAAGTTAAGAAAACCGACAGCAGCTGTCAAAATGACACTCGTCACCCAGTCCCGCCTATTGCTTTTTGAAAAAAGAATCCATCCGATCGACCTAAGATCAAGATAGCGGGCGGGAACAAGATCAAACATGGGGTGGGAAACAAATATTAACGCTCTAACGAAGCGTTAAATTCCAAGAAGCTTCTTTTTAGCAAACCAAGAGTCGTCCGATTTCTCGAGCCAACGAGCCTGCCAGCGTTTTCGAATTACTGGAAGCCGGCGGTAAGCCGTCAACCTTGGCTACCGCCGGGGACTCGTAGAGCTTCCTTGCCATACATATACATATGTGTTTATATGAATATCTATATATATATATATACACACACATACACATATACATATGTATGTATATATATATATACCTATCTGAGCATGCGAGCGCGGCAATCTCGTAGTCAGCGCGCGAGGGTGCGCGGTTTCATGGAGATGTGATTAGCTTGCCCACAGCTCCCGCCCTAAGAAGCTCTCGTCAATAGCTTTTCAGACCCAGCTCGCGTAGCAGACCGAGTTCGGGCATCTAGATACTCGAGACTATCGTTTCTGATCATTTCCTTCCCGTTGCTGTGACAAACAGCTCTGTAGCTCATCTGAAGCTCGAGTTAATAATTAAGTTCAGACAACCATAATCATCTCTGAGAAAATAGCAGAGTACGAATGGTTCGTTGGCCCTAGCTCAATCAGCAGGCCGAGTTTGGGCATCTAGATACTTGAGATTAACGCGCCTGCATCTTCTAGATGGTAGGTGTGTCTACCAGTTCTGTAGCTCTCCTACAGCTCGAGTTAAGGACATAAACCCGATAGCACCTGCCAAGATGACACTAAACAGCCGATCGCGCCCACATGCTTTTTGGCAGGAATATGTACCCCATCGACCTGAGATTAAGATGGCGAGCGGGAATAAGATCGAATATGGGGAAAATAATAAAGCCCTTAACGAATGTTCATATTTCGAGAAATTCATCTAAACCGAGCAAAAATATGCAAAACGTCCGTCGAGATTTTTATTGCCAACTAGCCCCCAGGCGCGCCAGAATTACTTCTAGCTTCGCTGCTTCGCTCTTAGGGAAGCTCTACGAGTCGCTCACGGCGGCGATTCACCCCTTCCCCAGTCACTCGCGCCCACTCCGAGCGCCGACGAGCGGACCCCAGCCCAGTCTGCCACTAGACCCACAGCTACTGAGTCCGTCGGGGCGCCACCAGCCGTCGGCGCCACGGCTGCCGTGAAAAGCAGCAAGGGCGAGTCCCAACGGACAACCCAGGCATCCAGTGCGGCGACTACGCGGCCATCAGGAGTGATACCCTCCCCGCGCCAGGTAGTTCAGCACTGGGAGCCAGCGGTAAACCCTCAACCTTGCTTTTCAGTTTGAGTCAGGGCGCGGACAGCTGTGTCAGCTGACCCCTAAGACTCCCAAACGGAGCACAGGGTGAGTGCATTTCTTATCACGCACACTGCCGAGCCACGGAGGCATAGGCATCGGAATAGGATGCAGGAAGAAAGAAAGAAATCATCTCTTATCTCCACACTGCCGAGCTACGGAGGCGTAGGCATTGGAATAAGATGCAAGAATTTAGAGTGAAACAAAAAACGGCCCAAGCAAATGGGATGAGTCATCTGCTTGGAAGAAGAAGCAGGCTACCGACAACGTGTTTCACGGCCATAAAGAGCCGTTATGCTGCAATCATCTACAGAACATGACTGAAGCAGAGACATGGAGCGAGAATGCATCCTCCGCCACGAACTGCCACGTCCCGTTCATACACAGATCTGTACACCATCCTGCAGCACATCCCTGCACAGAGCGTCCTCCGTCGAAGAATCCACAAGCTACGGAATGTAACGTAACTATTTATGTTCTGGCCAACCATGTCAGCCTATCAGCTCCACGCGTGAATGCACGCGTGGAAGCGTGCCTGGCAGCGTTTATGACGCGCTTCAGGGGGCTCTCAAGGGCCCTTCGGGAAAGTTGTCCAGTAAATCGTAGAGCTCTTAGGCATCGATGAGCACGCGGTATTCGGGCGCGGGGTGCAGCTAGTAACTGGCGCCGGCGGTGAACCGTCAACATGGGCACCGCCGAGAACCTCGTAGAGCTGCTTCCAGGCAAGAAAGTGCTTAAAATCGAAGCAGACAGCTCTCGGCCTTTCTTGAAAAACGTTAACTTTTCATTTTTCGATGTCACTCTGATGTCGGTTCCCGCTAAATAGGTAGTAAAACTCACTGTAGAGAGCTGAGCTGCTTTAAGAATAATTAAGATATAATAACGTGTAAAAATCCCCTTTCTCAAAATAAATTGTAAAATATATTTAAAACTGGCACCGGCGGTGAACCGTCAACCTGGTCACCGCCGGGAACCTCGTAGAGCTCCTTCCACGCGTGAGAGTGCTCAGAGTCGAAGGAGAGAGCTTCTCGAGGCATTTCTCAAAAAATTGAACAGATTTTTTTTAATCTCGACATAAAGTGGGTTCCGCCAAGTGTTTTGATAGTAAAAGTGCGCCTACAAAGCTCATAATAAATGCAGAGGCCCTCACAGTCGTCTACAGGTGCGAGAAATCTGCTTTCTTAAAATGAATTGTCAAATATCTTTCAAATCTTAGCAAAACCGGCCCACAGTTATGACATCTTCTTTTCTGGCCGGGTCGACCAACTCGGCGCCGGCGGGAAACCGTCAACCTTTCTTTCCGCCGGGGACTCGTAGAGCTTCCTGACCATACATAATGTCAAAAAAAAAAAAAAAAAAAAAAAAAAAAAAGTTTTTCAGCCCGAGCGATTTCAGACCTCTCGATGCAACAGCCGAACGCCTCTGATGCTTTCGAATCGTTTTCTGTACGTACGAGCTCTGTAGCTCTCCTACAGCCCGAGTTACGCGTGAAAATCGAAGCACCTCTCAAGATGACTCGAACAATGTAAATGATACCTCGTAGAGCTCTCATGGTAACCGAGCTAGAGGAATTCGGCGACAGGGTGGAGCTAGTTGGCGAAATTTCGAAAAGGGACGCGATTATACCATCCGCGGCCTGGCTCAGCCGATTTTGCAGCTCTAACCATTCGTTTGGGCTGATAACTGCGCAGAGCAAAGCTTTGCATCACAGAAGTTGCCTCTCGAATTATTAGCTCATTCCGTCGACAAATTCTTCTGAGCGAAGCCAGGAACCTGACCTCAGATTGACATAAAAAATTGGAAATTGAAGATTTGAAGAAAATATACTGCGAAGCTCTCTGCTTCGATTCTGGGCACTCCGACGCGTGGAAGGAGCTCTACGAGGTACCCGGCGGTGACCAGGTTGACGGTTCATCGCCGGCGCCAGTTTCGCGAACCTAGCTCGAGTATCAGACCGAGCTCAGACCTCTGGATGCGACAGACGGACGCGCCTGATGTCTCCAAATCGATTTCTGTGATCATCAGCTCTGTAGCCCCCCTAGAGCCCGAGTTAAGTGCAGAAAACCGATAGCACCTCTCGAGATGACTCAAACAATACACACAGTTTCGCGGACCCAGATTCGACAGACGGACGCGCCTGATGTCTCCAAATCGATTCCTGTGATTACCAGCCCTGTAACCCCCCTACAGCCCGAGTTAAGTTCAGAAAACTGACAGCACCTCTCAAGATGACTCGAACAGTACGAATAGTGTCGCGAACCCAGCTCGGGCAGCAGACCGAGTTCAGAGCTCTGGATTCAACAGACGAACGCCCCTGATGCTTTTGAATCGATTTCTGTGAGTATGAGCTCTGTGGCTGTCCTATAGCTCGAGTTAAAGGCAAAATACCGACAGCGCGTGTCAAGATGACTCGAAACGGCCGAGCCCGCCTGGACGCTTTTTGGCAATAAAAGGTACCCGATCGAGCTGAGATCAAGACAGCGAGCGGGAATGAGATCGAATATCACGGGAAAAAACACTGGCGCCGGCGGTGAACCGTCAACCTGGTCACCGCCGGGAACCTCGTAGAGCTCCTTGTAGGCACGAAAGTGCTCAGAATCGACGCAGACAGCTTCTCGCGGTCTTTCTCGAAAAACATCAACTTTCCAGTTTCGATGTCACTCCCATGTCGGTTCCCGCTCATTTTTGGATTGTAAAACTCTCTCCAGAGAGCTGAGCTGCTTAGAGAATAAAGTTCAGATGCAAATGCTACGCGTAAAAATCTGTTTTCTCAAAATAAATTGTCAAATATCTTTCACATATTCGCAAAACCCCCGCAAAGTTATCACTTTGTCTCTTCTGTTCGGGTCGACCAACTAGCTCCACCGCGCGCCGGAATTCCTCTGAGCTCATCGATAACGAAGAGCTCTACGAGGTACTAGAGCCAAAACGAATGGTTGGATTTTGAGAACAAAACTGGCGCCGGCGGTGAACCGTCAACTTGGTCACCGCCGGGAACCTCGTAGAGCTTCTCCCACGCGTGAGAGTGCTCAGAGTTGGAAGAGAGAGCTTCTGGGGGCATTTCTAGAAAAAGCCAAATTTGTTTTTTGTCGGCACAAATAAAGATGGTTCTGCAAGTGTTTTTTCATTGTAAATTGCGCCTGCATAGCTCATATAGATAGAGAGGCTCTCATGATCGTTTACAGGTTCGAAAAATCTGCTTTCTCAAAATAAATGGTCAAATATCTTTCAAATCTGAGCAAAACCGACCAAAAGTTGCCAGATTGTTTTTTCTGCTCGGGTCGACCAACTAGCTCCACCCCGCGCCGGAATTCCTCTAGCTCATCGATGCCGAAGAGCTCTACGAGGTATTTTCAACCGACCACAAGTCACGAAAAGGTCCGTCGAGACAAGGAACCGGCGGTAAACCGTCAACCAGGTTTTTGCGGTCTTTTGCGGACGGTCGATTCGAGCCTCCACGGAGGCAGACCGAAACACAAAGCAACTCAGAACAGAGCCTGAGAGCAAAACGCTGAGCGTACTAACAGCGAAGCTGTACAGCAATGCCCAAGAGCGTATATCACACTAAGAAACAACTAAAATGGAATAATTAGTAAAAGCAATGCGAGACCATGCAGTAACCACATACAGCGATTACCGTCTCAGCACCACTGAGACAAGAAGCAGTGAGAGACCATACAGTAACCACTGGTGTATACAGCGATTACCGTCTCAACACCACTGAGACAAACACGAAACTAAGAGAACTAAAATAGCAAGTGCACTTCAAAGCAATGCGAGACCATGCAGTAACCACATATAGCGATTACCGTCTCAGCACCACTGAAAGACCATGCACGTGAAACACAACGAATTTGCGGTCGACTGTGCACAGAGTCATGCAAGACACCCACCACTCTTTGAGCGGGAGTGGGCAAATGCAAAACTCTTATTCCGAACAAAGTGAAGATCACGCGGAGCTCTTATACCAACATGCGCGCATGTCCGACACACACACACAGCATGGCAAGAGTAAACGCAAACACAAAGTCCGAAATATGTCGTAACAACCCGCGGTAAGACAAGAGTCGTATGCTCACGTCAAACATGTGATGACGGAATGTCTGATAACGCACTCAAGAAGTAACTCTCGGATAACTGAATGTCCGATAACGCACTCAGTATATTGAATCACCTGCATAACTGAATGTCTGATAACGCACTCAAGTATCTTGAATTCTGATCGATACGATTCAAAGAAAGAATGAAAACAGGCACGCCGATACAATGCAGAGAACCTCAATCTCAAGATACTCCAATGTCACAGAACTGTCGAAGTACCTCAATGTCAAAGAATACACACGTGTGCAAGAACAACAATGGAGAAAGCGCAAGCAGGCAGCACAAACAAGTACAAAGCGACGACAGCGGCCTATGCGTCGAAGTCAGTCCCACTTCTGATGCCAAACAGAGCTGGCCTCCAGCACCTATCGTCTGTAGGCCCAAGGAGAGAAGGTCGTCGCAGCCGACGAAGTACCCGAATTTATTGCACGGCCCGCCCGCGCGCACACGGCCGCCCAGGGGGCAGCCTGAGGAGACAGGCTTGAGGAAGCCCCCGACGGGCCAGGCCACCGCTGAGATCCCCAAGGAAGGACAGCAGCAACCTGGTTACCGCCGGGCACCTCGTAGAGCTCTTTTCTCACACGGCGCTCCTCGGTAGACGAAAGAAAACGTCTCGAGCAAGACCTCAACAACTCAAAAAATTCACGTTTTTCTGTTTGTATCCAACGACGGCCCCCCCAAGTGTTTTGATTATGATACTGCAGGTACGACCTCAGAATTTTACTGGCAGACGCGGCGTAACCCACTACAGGTGCGAAAAATCTGTTTTCTTGAAATAAATGGTCAAATGTCTTTCAAATCTTTGCAAAACCGACCCAAAATCCTTTCTGGCCGGGTCGATCAACTGGGCGCCGGCGGTAAACCGTCAACCTTCCTTACCGCCGGGGGACTCGTAGAGCTTCCTGACAACATATAATGTCGAAAAAAAATTGCAGAGAACGAATAGTTGTTCAGCCCAAGCGATTTCAGACCTCTCGATGCAACAGCGGAACGCCCCCGATGCTTCTGAATTGTCTTCTGTACGAGCTCTGTAGCTCTCCTGCAGCCCGAGTTACGTGCGTAAATCGACAGCACCTCTCAAGATGGCTCGAACAATACGACTAGCTTCGCGAACCTAGCTCGAGTAGCAGACCGAGTTCAGACCTCTGCAAGCGACAGGCGGACGCGCCTGATGTCTCCGAGTCGATTCCTGTGATTACCAGCTCTGCAGCCCCCCTACAGGCCGAGTTAAGTGCAGAAAACCGACAGCATCTCTCAGGATGACTCGAAGAATACTAACAGTTTCGCGGACCTAGTTCGGGCAGCAGACCGAGTTTCGAGCTCTGGATTCGACAGGCGGACGCGCCTGATGTCTGCAAATCGAATCCTGTAACTACCAGCACTGTAGCCCCCCTGCAGCCCGAATTAAATACAGAAAACCGACAGCACCTCTCAAGATGACTCCAAGAATACGAACAGTTTCGCGATTCAAGATCGGGCAGCAGACCGAGTTCAGAGCTCTGGATTCAACAGACGAACGCGACTGATGATTCTGAATCGGTTTCTGAAAGTATCACCTCTGTAGCTGTCCTATAGCTCGAGTTAAGTGCAGAACACCGAGAGCACCTGTCAAGATGACTCGAATAATGCAAATAGGTTTGCGGACCTAGCTCGGCTAGCACACCGAGTTCAGACCTCTGGATGCAACAGGCGAACGCGCCTGATCATTCTGAATCGAGAGGGTGTGCTTACCAGCACTGTAGCAGTCCTGTATCTCGAGTTAAGTCCAATATACCGAGAGCGCGTATCAAGATGACTCGAAACGGCCGATCCCGCCTGCCTGCTTTTTGGCAGTTAAAGGTACCCGATCGAGCTGAGAGATGGCGAGCAGGAATAATATCGAATATCACGGGAAAAAATACTAGATCTCAAACGAATTGTTGAATTTGAAGAACAAATTTTCAAACGACCAAAAGACACCAAAACTGGGCGCCGGCGGTAAACCGTCAACCTTTCTTACCGCCGGGAGACTCGTAGAGCTTCCTTTCCATATATTATGTTCGAAGAAGTAGCAGGGGGCGAATATTCTTTCAGTCCGAGCGCTGATAGCAGACTGATTTTAGGCGTCTAGATGACTCTCATCTCATTTATGTGCCGAAGAGCTCTGAAGTTAGGTGAAGAAATTCACCGTCATTTCGAAGAAAAATCGGTCTAATACGAATAGTTTTACGACCTAGCTCGAGTCGCAGACTGAGTTCAGAGCTCTGGATGCTTCAGACGAACGCATCTGTGATTCTGAATCGATTATGTGTGCGTACAATCTCTGTAGCTATGCTAAAGCCCGAGTTCCGTACAGAACACCGAGAGCGCCTGTTTAGAGAACTTGAAGAATATTTCGCGGACCTGGATCGAGAAGCAGACCTAGTTCAACAGACAAGCACGCCTGATTTTGAATCGGTTCCTGTAAGTACCAGCTCTGAAGCGTTTCTACATCCCGATTTAAGTACTGAAAACCGAGAGCACCTGTCAAGATGACTCGAAGAATAGGAATAGTTTCGGGATCTAGCTCGAGTAGCAGACCGAGTTCAGATCTCAAGATCTAACTGACGAATGCGCCTGATGATTTTAAATTGGTTACGTATGCGTATCAGCTCTGTGTAGCTTCTCTACAGCTCGAATCAAATACCGAAAATCGAAATATCCGCCAACAAAATTCGTAGAATACGAAAGTTTCGCGACCTAGCTAGAGTAGTATACCGATTTCAGACCCCTAGATGCTTGAGACAGACGCGCCTGATGGTGATGAATTGGTTTCTGTGAACACCAGCTCTGTAGCTCTTCTAGAGCTCGTGGTAAGTACAGAAAATCGACAGCACCTGTCAAGATGATTCGAATAATCAAATAGTTTTGCGGACCTAGCTCGAGTAGCAGACCGAGTTCAGACCTCTAGATTCAACTGACGAACGCGCCTGATGATTCCATATCGGCTTCTGTAAGTATCAGCTCTGTAGCTGTCCTACAGCTCGAGTTAAGTACACAAAACCGTCAACGCGTGTCAAGATGACTCGAAACGGCCGATCCCGCCGTAACGCTTTTTGGCAGTAAAAGATACCCGATCGAGCTGAGATCAAAATGCCGAGCGGAAATAAGATCGAATATGGTCAGAAAAAAATACTAGAGCTCAAACGAATTGCTGAATTTCGAGAACACAATTTTCAACCGACCAAAAGTCAGCAAAAGGTCCGTCGAGATTTTTCTTGCCCAACTAGCTCTCCAGCGCCCCGGAACTTGGTAGCGCCCAAAACCCGGAGAGCGAAGAGACCCTTGGGGGACGGGAAATCTTTCCTGAAGAGTTCTGGAGAGCTCCCTTGCAGCGCTGCTGATGCGCTGCCAGAAACGCTTCCATGCGTGCCTGCACGCGTGCAGGCACGCGTGGAAGCTTGCCGAAGCCCCCCCGGACCAGCTGCCGGGTCGAACGAACCGCTGCGGGGATTCTGGAGCGCCGCGGAGGAGCTCCTGGCGGGCACCACCACCGCCCGGCTTCTAATCTTAAACCCTCTAGCTCTCAGCGAGCTCTCCGGGAATTACTCTTAAGCTTCCAGCAACTAGCTAAGGGAAGCTGTACGAGTTAGGTCCGTCGAATTTTTTCTTGCGAACTAGCTCTCCAGCGCCCCGGAAATACTCTTAAGCTTCCAGCAATAACTGGCTAAGGGAAGCTCTACGAGTTACTGGCCGGGTCGATCAACTAGCTCCGCCCCGCGCCGGAATTCCTCCAGCTCATCGATGCCGAAGAGCTCCACGAGGTATTTTTCTTGCGAACTAGCTCTCCAGTGCGCCGGAATTACTCTTAAGCTTCCAGCAACTGACTAAGGGAAGCTCTATGAGTTACTAGCTCTACCCCGCGCCCTTATTCCTCTATCATCGATAACGAAGAGCTCTACAAGGTATACTGCGAAAACCGACAACAAGTTATCACTTTGTCCTGTCTGGTCGGATGGGCCAACTAGCTCCGCCACGCGCTGGAATTCCTCTTGCTCATCGATGACGACCAGCTCTACGAGGTACTTGTGGAGCTTCTCCTCGCTGTTTGCTGGAAGCTTAGGAGTTAATTCCCAGAGAGCCTGGGGAGCTCTCTGAGAGCTACAGGGGTTTAGATCAGCAGCTGGACGGTGGTGATGCCTGCCAGCAGCGCTCCAGAATCCCCGCACACATCTGTTTGAACCGGCAGCTGGTCCGAAGGCATTTCGGCATGCGTCCACTCGTGCCTTTTCGCGCGCATGCACGCGTGGAAGCGCGCCTGGCAGCGCGTCGGAAGCGCTGCAAAAGAGCCCCCTCTTCGCTCTCCAGGTTTTGGACGCTGCCACGTAACTCGTAGAGCTTTCCTGTGCGCTAGTTGCTGGAAGCTTCAAATTTATTTAGGCGAACTGGAGAGCTACAAAAAAATAACTCATAGCGCTTCCCTTGGAGCGTTAGCGGCGAAGCTAGACCAAAAGTCACCAAAAGGTCCGTCGAGATTTTTCTTGCCAACTGGCACCGGAGGTGAACCGTCAACCTGGTCACCGTCGGGAACCTCGTAGAGCTCCTTGCACGCGAAAGAATGCTCAGATTAAAAGCAGACCGCTTCTCAGAGCATTTCTACAAAAAAAACATCATATTTGTATTCTCGGTGTCAACGTGACGTCGGTTCCTCCAAATGTTTCGATAGTAAAACTGTCTCGAAAGAGCTGAGGTGCTTGCAGAATAAAGTTAAGATACGAATGCTCGGAGTAAAAATCTGCTTTTCAAAAATGAATTCTCAAATATCTTTAAAATCTCAGCGAAAGCGACCCAAAGTTATCACATCTTCTTGTCTGGCCGGGTCGGCCAACTAGCTCCACTCCGCGCCGGAATTCCTCTAGCTCATCGATAACGAAGAGCTCTACGAGGTACCAGCTCTCCAGCGCCCTAGAATGGCGCCGGCGGTGAACCCTCAACCTGGTCACCGCCGGGAACCTCGCACAGCTCCTTCCACGCGTGAGAGTGCTCAGAGACGGGAGAGAGAGCTTCTGGAGGCATTTCTCAGAAAATTGAACGTTGATTTTTTTCATGTCGAGATGAAGTTGGTTCCTCCAAGTGTTTTGATAGTAAATGTGCGCCTACAGAGCTCATATTAAGACGCAGAGGCCGTCAAAGTCATTCACAGGTGCGAAAAATCTGGTTTCTCAAAATGGATTGTCAAATATCTTCAAATATTCGCAAAACCGACCCAAAGTCACCACTTTGTCCTTTCTGGTCGGGTCAACCAACTAGCTCCACCCCGCGCCGGAATTCCTCAGCTCATCGATGCCGAAGAGCTCCACGAGGTATGGCACCGGCGGTGAACCGTCAACCTGGTTTTTTGCGGTTTTGCGGGCAGCGAAGGCTCCGTCGAAGCCTGCCCGAGCCAAACGCCCAGCAGGGCGCCTCGAGCTCTCCGTGAGCTCTCAGCACGCACTCGGCCGCCCCAATGAGGCGCTCCAGCGCCGTCAGTTCGGCATCAGTGACTGTACTATCTCTAGGCAAGAGAAGGGCCGCCTCCGCAACATCTCTCCAAACGAGACCGTCACAGGAGGCAGCAGGCTGAGGCGAGTAGGGGGCAGCGGAATGCCGCAGGCGCTTGGAGCGACGTTCAGGATGGGGGAGAAAGGCGGCCTCGAGAAAGAAACCAATACCACAACCAGACGCATCCACTCCGCCGTCGAAACGACCGCGGAGGGCAACAAGCTCATGATACTCTAAAAGATCGGGTGGAACAGGCCTCATAGTGTAACACTCGCGGCCTTCCCGCGCACAATGTGTGAGGGCATCCGCCCTCTGGTTGTTCTCTCTGAATTCATGTTTGAGGAAGTCACGACCAAGGAAACTGGATCTGAGATGGTATCGATTTTCCAGCCACGCAATCTTATCCACCAGCTTATCGACTCTCTTTTGATACACGTTATTTCCCACCCTCCACTTCCCACGGACCCAATTTATAATAAGAAGACTATCTCCGCAGAGCTCCACGGGGAGCCCATCCGAAACAACATCCCAGACCGTCGCCCTTTCATTTAGGATGGCTACCCGTTTTGCTAACTTTTCCGCCTCCGCTCCAGACGGGAACCTCGTAGAGCTCCTTCCACGCGCGAGAGTGCTCAGAGTCGAAAGAGAGAGCTTCTGGATTTCTCGAGAAATTGAACAGTGATATTTTTCAAGTCGAGATCAAGTTGGTTCCTCCAAGTGTTCGATAGTTAATGTGCGCCTACACAGCTCATATTAAGACACAGAGGCCCTCATAGTCGTTTACAGGTGCGAAAAATCTGCTTTCTCAAAATAAATTGTCAAATATCTTTCAAATCTGAGCAACATCGACCCAAAGTCACAACTTTGTCCTTTCTGGTCGGGTCGACCAACTGGCGCCGGCGGTGAACAGTCAACCTGGTCACCGCTGTAGAGCTCCTTTCACGCGTCCGAGAGCCCCGAGTCGGAAGAGAGAGCTTCTGGAGGCATTTCACGAAAAATTGAACATTGATTTATTGCATGTCGAAATGAAGTTGGTTCCCCCAAGTGTTTTGATGGTAAAAGTGCGCCTAGAGAGCTCATATTAAGACGCAGAGGCTCTCATAATCGTTTACAGGTGCGAAAAATCTGCTTTCTCAAAATAAATTGTCAAATATCTTTCAAATATTCGCAAAACCACCGAAAAAATGTCACTTTGTCCTTTCTTGTCGGGTCGAGCAACTGAGCGCCGGCGGTAAACCGTCAACCTTTGTTACCGCAGGGGAACTCGTAGAGCTTCCTGACAATATATAACGTCGACAAAAAATTGCAGTGAACGAATAGTTTTGTCAGCCCAAGCGATTTCAGACCTCTCGATGCAACAGCCGAACGCCCCCGATGCTTCTGGATTGTCTTCTGCACGAGCTCTGTAGGTCTCCTACAGCCCGAGTTACGTGCGTAAATCGACAGCGCCTCTTAAGATGACTCGAACAATACGAATAGTTTGGCAAACCTAGCTCGAGTATCAGAACGAGTTCAGACCTCTGACTGCGACAAGCGGACGCGTCTGATGTCTCCGAATCGATTCCTGTGATTACCAGCCCTGCAGCCCCCCTACAGCCCGAGTTAAGTGCAGAAAGCCGACAGCACCTCTCAGGATGACTCGAGCAATACGAAAAGTTTCGCAGACCTAGTTAGGGTAGCAGACCGAGTTCTGAGCTCTGGATTCGACGAAAGGACGCGCCTGACGTCTTCAAATCGATTCCTGTGACCACCTGCACTGTAGCCCCCCCCCCTACAGCCTGAGTTGAGTACAGAAAACCGACAGACAGCACCTCTCAAGATGACTCGAACAATACTAATAGTTTCGTGATTCTAGATCGGGCAGCAGACCGAGTTCAGAGCTCTGGATTCAACAGACGGACGCGACTGATGATTCTGAATCGGTTTCTGTGAGTATCAGCTCATATAGCTCGAGTTAATTACAGAAAACCGAGAGCGCCTGTCAAGATGACTCGAATAATAGGAATACGTTTGCGGACCTAGCTCGACTAACAGTTCCAAGCTCTAGATTCGACAGATGGACGCGTCTGATGTCTTCAAATCGATCCCTGTGACCACCTGCACTGTAACCCCTCTAAAGCCCGAGTTAAGTGCAGGAAACCGACAGCACCTCGCAGGATCACTCGAACAATACGAATACTTTCGCGATTCTAAATCGGGCAGCAGACCGAGTTCAGAGCTTTAGATTCAACAGACAAACGCGACTGCTGATTCTAAATCGGTTACTGTAAGGATCAGCTCTGTAGCTGTCTTATAGCTTGAGTTAAGTACAGAAAATCGAGAGTGCCTGTCAAGATGACTCTAATAATACGAATAGGTTTGCGAACCTGGCTCAGCTAGCAGACCGAGTTCAGACCTCCGGATGAAACAGACGGACGCGCTGATCATTCTGATGCGATGAGCTGTGCTTACCAGCTCTGTAGCTGTCCTGTATCTCGAGTTAAGTCCAATATACCGACAGCGCGTATCAAGACTGGGAACCGCCGGTAAACCGTCAATCAGGTTACCGCCGGGCACCTCGTAGGGCTCTTTTCTTGCACAGCGCTCCTCCGAACACATAAAGGAAGCGTCTGAAGCGAGAGCCCCAAAACTCGAAAAATCACAATTTTTCGGTTTTCATCCAAAGTGGGTTCCCCCAAGTGTTTCAATAGTAATACTGCACCTATGGGCCTGAAAATTTTATCCGGACGCGCCATAACCCACTACAGGTGCGAAAAATCTGCTTTCTCCAAATGAATTGTCAAATATTCTTCAATTTTTCGCCAAACCATCCAAAAGTTATCACTTTGTCCTTTCTGGCCGGGTCGACCAACTAGCTCCACCCTGCGCCGGATGCCGAAGAGCTCTACGGGGTATGACTCGAAACGGCCGATCCCGCCTGGACGCTTTTTGCAATAAAAAATTCCGAATCGAGCTGATATCGAGATGGCGAGCGGGACTGAGATCGAATATCACGGGAAAAAATACTAGAGATCTAACGAATGATTGAACTGGCGCCGGCGGTGAACCGTCAACCTGGTCACCGCCGGGAACCTCGTGGAGCTCCTTCCACGCGTGAGAGCGCTCAGAGTCGAAAGAGAGAGCTTCTGGAGGCAAAAAAATTAAATATTTTTTCATGTTGAGATGAAGTTGGTTCCGCCAAGTGTTTTTAGTAAATTTGCGTCTACAGAGCTCATATTAAGACGGAGAGGCCCTCATAGTCGTTCACAGGTGCGAAAAATCTGCTTTCTCAAAATGAATTGTCAAATATCCTTCAATTTTTCGCCAAACCACCCAAAAGTTATCACTTTGTCCTTTCTGGCCGGGTCGGCCAACTGGCTCCACCCCACGCCGGAATTTCTCTAGCTCATCGATGCGCTCTACGAGGTAGTTCGAGAACAACTTGGTAGCGTCCACTGGGAACCGGCGGTAAACCGTCAACCAGGTTACCGCCGGGGCCCTCGTAGAGCTCTTTTTCTCACACGGCGCTCATCGGTAAGCATGAAGAAAGCGTCTAGAGCAAGACCTCAGAAACTCGAAAAATCACGTTTTTCTGTTTTTATCCAACGTCGGTTCCGCCAAGTGTTTCGATAGTAATACTACGGACCTGAAAATTTTACTGGCAGACGCGTCTTAACCCACTACAGGTGCAGAAAATCTGCTTTCTCAAAATGAATTGTCAAATATCTTTCAAACATTCGCAAAACCAGCCCAAAGTCCAATACGAATAGTTTGGCAAATCTAGTTCGAGTATCAGACCAAGCTCAGGCCTCTAAATGCGACAGGCGGACGCGTCATGACTCCCAATCGATTGCTGTGTTTACCAACCCTGCAGCCCCCCTACAGCTCCAGCAAACCGACAGCATCTCAGGATGACTCGAACAATACGAATAGTTTCGCAGACTTAGATCGGGCAGCAGACCGAGTTCCGAGCTATGGATTCGACATGCGGACGCGTCTGATGTCTCCAAATCGATTCCTGTGACTTCTAGCACTGTAGCCACCCCACAATCCGAGTTAAGTAGAGAAAACCGACAGCACCTCTTAAGATGACTCCAATAATACCTCGTAGAGCTCTTCGGCATCGATGAGCTAGAGGAATTCCGGCGCGGGGTGGAGCTAGTTGGCCGACCCGGCCTTAAGAGACAAAGTGGTGACTTTGGGTCGGTTCTGCTAAGATTTGAAAGATTTTTGACAATTCATTTTGAGAAACCAGATTTTTCTCACGTGTAGTGGATTATGACGCGCCTGCCGGTAAAATTTTCAGGTTCGTAGCTGCAATATTACTATCGAAAGACTTGCAGGAACCGATTTTGGATGAAAAACGAAAAATAGTGATTTTTCGATTTTTGTCGGCTCTTGCTTGAGAACCTTCCTTGATGTGTTCCGAGAAGCGCTGGAACGAAAGAGCTCTACGAGGTGCCCGGCGGTAACCTGGTTGACGGTTCACCGCCGGTTCCCATAACAATAGTTTTGCGATTCTAGAGTGGGCAGCAGACAGACTTCAGATCTCTGGATTCAACGAAGAAACGCGACTGATGACTCTGAATCGATTCATGTGAGCATCAGCTCTGCAGCTGTCATATAGCTCGAGTTAAATACAGAAAACCGAGAGCGTCTGTCAAGATGACTCGAATAACACGAATAGGTTTGCGGACCTAGCTCGGCTAGCAGACTGAGATCAGACCTCTCGATGCAACAGACGAACAAGTCTGATCATCTGAATCGATGAGTTGTGCTTACTAGCTCTGTAGCTGTCTGTATCTCGAGGTCAGTCCAATATACCTACAGCGCGTATTAAGATGACTCGAAACGGTCGATCCCGCCTGAACGCTTTTTGGCAGTAAAAGGTACCCGATCGAGCTGAGATCGAGAGAGCGAGCAAAAATAAGATCGAATATCACGGGAAAAAATACTAGGGCTGTGACGAATGGTTTAATTTCGAGAACAAAATTTTCAACCAAAAATCACCAAAGGTCCGTCGAGATTTCTCTTGCCAACTAGCTCTCCAGCGCCCCGGAACTGGGCGCCGGCGGTAAACCGTCAACCTTGGTTACCGCCGGGAGACTCGTAGAGCTTCCTAGCTCGACGAAAGTTGAGAAAACCGACAGCACCTACCAACATTCCGACTCATAGTGAATATTTGTTGACCTCTGAATGCGACAGGCGGACGCGTCGGATGTCTGCGAATCGAATCATGTCATTACCAGCCCTGCAGCCCCCCTACAGCCCGAGTTAAGTGCAGAAAACCGACAGCACCTCTCAGGATGACTCGAACAATACAGTAGTTTCGCAGACCTAATTCGGGCAGCAGACCGAGTTCCGAGCTCTGGATTCGACAGGCGGACGCGCCTGATGTCTTCAAATCGATTCCTGTGACCATCAGCACTGTAGCCCCCCTCAGCGCGAGTTGAGTGAGAAAACCGAGAGCACTTCTCAAGATGACTCGACCAAGACGAATAGTTTCGCGATTGTAGATCGGGCAGCCCTCTACAACCCGAGTTGAGTGCAGAAAACGACAGCACCTCTCAGGATAACTCGAACAATACGAACAGTTTTGCTGATCTAGTTCGGACAGCAGACCGAGTTCCGAGCTCTGAACTCGACAGGCGGACGCGCCTGATGTCTTCAAATCGATTCCTGTGACTGCAATCACTGTAGCCCCCCTACAGCGCGAAATGAGTACAGAGACCCGACAGCCTCTCAAGCTGACTCGAACAATACGAATAGTTGCGCGATTCTATATCGGGCAGCAGACCGACTTGAGAGCTCTGGATGCAACAGACCAACGCGCCTGATGATTCTAAATCAGTTTCTGTAAGTATGAGCTCTGTAGCACGAATAGGTTTGCGGACCTAGCTCGGCTAGCAGGCCGAGTTCAGACCTCTGGGTTCAACAGGCGAACGCGCCTGATCATTCTGAATGGATTAGCTGTGCTTACCAGCACTGTAGCTGTCCTAAAGCTCGAGTTATCTCGAGAAAACCGACAACGCGTATCAAGATGACTCGAAAGAGCCGATCCCGCCCGTGTGCTTTGTGGCAGTAAAACGTACACGATCGAGCTGAGATCAAGATGACGAGCGGAAATAAGATCGAATATCACGAGAAAAAATACTAGAGCTCAAACGAATTGAGGAATTTCGAGAACAAAATTTTCAACCGACCAAAAGTCACCAAAAGGTCCGTCGAGATTTTTCTTGCCAACTAGCTCTCCAGCGCCCCGGAATTACTCTTAAGCTTCCAGCAACAACTTGCTAAGGGAAGCTCTACGAGTTATGTGTGCCTACAGAGCTCACTGGGCGCCGGCGGTAAACCGTCCACCTTTGTTACAGCCGGGGGACTCGTAGAGCTTCCTGACAACATATAATGTCGGAGAAAAACAGAAAAACAATTGTTCGGCCCAAGTAATTTCAGACCTCTCGGATGCAACAGCCGAACGCCCCCGATGCTTCTGGACTGTCTTCTGTACGAGCTCTGTAGCTCTCCTACAGCCCGATTCACGTGCGTAAATCGACAGCACCTCTCACGATGACTCGAACAATACGAATAGTTTGGCTAACCTAGCTCGAGTATCAGACCGAGTTCAGACCTCTGCAGACAGGCGGACGCGTCTGATGTCTCTGAATCGATTCCTGTTATTACCAGCCCTGCAGCCCCCCTACAGCCCGAGTTAAGTGCAGGAAACCGACAGCACCTCTCAGGATGACTCGAACAATACGAATAATTTCGCGGACCTAGTTCGGGCAGCAGACAGAGTTCGGAGCTCTGGATTCGAAAGGCGGACGCGCCTGATGTCTCCCAATCGATTCCAGTGATTACCAGCCATGCAGCTCCCCCTACAGCCCGAGTTAAGTGCAGAGAACCGACAGCATCTCTCAAGATGACTCGAACAATACGAATAGTTTCGCGATTCTAGATCGGGCAGCAGACCGAGTTCAGAGCTCTGCATTCAACAGACAACGGCCACTGATGATTCTGAATCAGATTCTGTACGTATCAGCTCTGCATTCCACAGGCGGACGCGCCTGATGTCTCCCAATCGATTGCTGTGATCACCAGCCCTGTAGTCCCCCTACAGCCCGAGTTCAGTGCAGAAAACCGACAGCACCTCTCAAGATGACTCGAACAATACGAACAGTTTTGCGATTCTGTCGTATAGCTCGAGTTAAGTACAGAAAACCGAGAGCGTCTGTCAAGATGACTCGAATAATACGAATAGGTTTGCGGACCTAGCTCGGCTAGCAGACCGAGTTCAGATCTCTGGGCTCAACAGACGAACGCGCCTCATCATTCTAAATCGATTAGCTGTGCTTACCAGCTTTGTAGCTGTCCTCAAGCTCGAGTTATCTTGAGAAAACCGTCACCGCGTGACAAGATGACTCGAAATGGCCGATCCCGCCCGTGTGCTTTTTGGCAGTAAACGCTACCCGATCGAGCTGAGATCAAGACGGCGAGCGGGAATAAGATCGAATATCACGGAAAAAATACTAGAGCTCTAACGAATGGTTGAATTTCGAGAACAAAATTTTCAACCGACCAAAAGTCATCAAAAGGTCCGTCGAGATTTTTCTTGCCAACTAGCTCTCCAGCGCCCCGGAATTACTCTTAAGCTTCCAGCAATGACTAGCTAAGGGAAGCTCTACGAGTTATTGCCCGTTCTGGTCGGGTCGGCCAACTGGGCGCCGGAGGTAAACCGTCAACCTTTCTTACCGCCGGGGGACTCGTAGAGCTTCCTGACAATATATAATGTCGAAAAAAAATTGCAGAGAACGAATAGTTTTTCAGCCCAAGCCATTTCAGACCTCTCGATGCAACAGCCGAACGCCCCCCGATGCTTCTGGATTGTCTTCTATACGAGCTCTGTAGCTCTCCTACAGCCCGAGTTACGTGCGTCAATCGACAGCACCTCTCAAGATGACTCGAACAAAACGAATAGTTTGGCAAACCCAGCTCGAGTATCATACCGAGTTCAGACCTCTGAATGCGACAGGCAGACGCGTCTGATGTCTCTCAATCCATTCCTGTGATTACCCGCTCTGCAGCCCCCCTACAGCGCGAGTTAAGTGCAGAAAGCCGACAGCATCTTTCAGGATGACTCGAAGAATCCGAACAGTTTCGCGGACCGAGTTCGGGGAGCAGACCGAGTTCCGAGCTCTGCATTCCACAGGCGGACGCGCCTGATGTCTCCAAATCGATTGCTGTCACCACCAGCACTGTAGCCCCCCTGCAGCCCGAGTTAAATGCAGAAAACCGACAGCACCTCTCAAGATGACTCGAACAATACGAACAGTTTCGCGATTCTGGATCGGGTAGCAGACCTCGTTCAGAGCTCTGGATTCAACAGACAAACGCGACTGATGATTCTGAATCGGTTTCAGTAAGTATCAGCCCTGTAGCTGTCCTATAGCTCGAGGTAAGTGCAGAAAACCGAGAGCGCCTGTCAAGATGACTCGAATAATACGAATAGGTTTGCGGACCTAGCTCGGCTAGCAGACCGAGTTCAGACCTCTGGTTGGAACAGCCGAACGCGTCTGATCATTCTGAATCGAGAAGCTGTGCTTACCAGCTCTGTACCTGTCCTATACCTCGAGTTAAGTTCAATATACCGACAGCGCGAATCAAGATGACTCGAAACCGCCGATCCCGCCGCAGTGCTTTTTGGCAGTAAAAGGTACCCGATTAAGCTGAAATCAAGATGGCGAGCGGGAATAAGATCGAATATGACGGGAAAAAATACTAGAGCTCTAACGAATGGGTGAATTTTGAGAACAAAATTTTCAACCGACCAAAATTCCTCAAAATGTCCGTCGAGATTTTTCTTTCAAACTAGCTCTCCAGCGCCCCGGAACTGGGCGCCGGCGGTAAACCGTCAACCTTTCTTACCGCCGGAAGACTCGTAGAGCTTCCTGACAATATATAATGTCGAAAAAAACTGCAGAGAACGCATAGTTTTTCAGCCCAAGCGATTTTAGACCTCTCGATGCAACAGCCGAACGCCCCCCGATGCTTCTGGATTGTCTTCTGTACGAGCTCCTACAGCCCGAGTTACGTGCGTCAATCGACAGCACCTCTCAAGATGACTCGAACAAAACGAATAGTTTGCCAAACCCAGCTCGAGTATCAGACCGAGTTCAGACCTCTCAATGCGACAGGCGGACGCGTCTGATGTCTCCGAATCGATTCCTGTGATTACCCGCTCTGCAGCCCCCCTGCAGCGCGAGTTAAGTGCAGAAAGCCAGCAGCATCTTTCAGGATGACTCGAACAATACGAAGAGTTTCGCGGACCGAGTTCGGGCAGCAGACCGAGTTCCGAGCTCTGGATTCCACAGGCGGACGCGACTGATGTCTCCAAATCGATTGCTGTCACCACCAGCACTGCAGCCCCCCTGCAGCCCGAGTTAAGTGCAGAAAACCGACAGCACCTCTCAAGATGACTCGAACAGTACGAACAAGTTTCGCGATTCTGGATCGGGTAGCAGACCGAGTTCAGAGCTCTGGATTCAACAGACAAACGCGACTGATGATTCTGAATCAGATTCTGTACGTATCAGCTCTGTAGCTGTCCTGTAGCTCGAGTTAAGTACAGAAAACCGAGAGCGCCTGTGAAGATGACTCGAATAATACGAATAGGTTTACGCACCTAGCTCGGCTAGCAGACCGAGTTCAGACCTCTGGTTGGAACAGCCGAACGCGTCTGATCATTCCAAATCGATAAGATGTGCTTACCAGCTCTGTAGCTGTCCTATATCTCGAGTTAAGTTCCGTATACCGACAGCGCGAATCAAGATGACTCGAAACGGCCGATCCCGCCGCAGTGCTTTTTGGCAGTAAAAGGTACCCGATTAAGCTGAGATCAAGATGGCGAGCGGGAATAAGATCGAATATGACGGGAAAAAATACTAGAGCTCTAACGAATGGTTGAATTTTGAGAACAAAATTTTCAACCGACCAAAATTCCTCAAAATGTCCGTCGAGATGGGCGCCGGCGGTAGACCGTCAACCTTCGTTACCGCCGGGGGACTCGTAGAGCTTCCTGACAACATACAATGTCGAAAAAAAATACACTGGGAAAAATAATTTTTCAGCCCAAGCAATTTCAGACCTCTCCGATGTAACAGCCGAACGCCCCCGATGCTTCTGGATTGTCTTCTGTACGAGCTCTGTAGCTCTGCTACAGCCCGAGTTACGTGCGTAAATCGACGGCACCTCTGAAGATGACTCGAACAATACGAATAGTTTGGCAAACCTAGCTCGAGTATCAGACCGAGTTCAGACCTTTGCATGCGACAGGCGGACGCGTCTGATGTCTCTGAATCGATTCATGTGATTACCAGCCCTGCAGCCCCCCTACAGCCCGAGTTAAATGCAGGAAACCGACAGCACCTCTCAGAATGACTCGAACAATACGAATAGTTTCGCGGACCTAGTTCGGGCAGCAGACAGAGTTCGGAGCTCTAGATTCGGAAGGCGGACGCACCTGATGTCTCCGAATCGATTCCAGTGATTACCAGCTATGCAGCCCCCCACAGCCCGAGTTGAGTGCAGACAACCGACAGCATCTCTCTAGATGACTCGAACAATACGAATAGTTTCGCGATTCTAGATCGGGCAGCAGACCGAGTTCAGAGCTCTGGATTCAACAGACAACGGCCACTGATGATTCTGAATCAGATTCTGTACGCATCAGCTCTGTAGCTGTCCTGTAGCTCGAGTTAAGTACAGAAAACCGAGAGCGTCTGTCAAGATGACTCGAATAATACGAATAGGTTTGGGGACCTAGCTCGGCTAGCAGACCGAGTTCAGACCTCTGGGTTCAACAGGCGAACGCGCCTGATCATTCTGAATCCATTAGCTGTGCTTACCAGCTCTATAGCTGTCCTAAAGCTCGAGTTATCTTGAGAAAATCGACAGCGCGTGACAAGATGACCCGAAACGGCCGATCCCGCCGGTGTGCTTTTTGGCAGTGAAAGTTACCGATCGACCTGAGATCAAGACGGCGAGCGGGAATAAGATCGAATATCACGGGAAAAAATACTAGAGCTCTAACGAATGGTTGAATTTCGAGAACAAAATTTTCAACCGACCAAAAGTCATCAAAAGTTCCGTCGAGATTTTTCTTGCCAACTAGCTCTCCAGCGCCCCGGAATTACTCTTAAGCTTCCAGCAATAACTTGCTAAGGGAAGCTCTACGAGTCACTGGCGCCGGCGGTGAACCGTCAACCTGGTCACCGCCGCGAACCTCGTAGAGCTCCTAACACGCCTAAGAGTGCTCAGTATGAAAAGAGAGGGCTTCTGGGAGCATTTCTCGAAACAGAGAAAACATGATTTTTTTCATGTCAACATAAAGTTGGTTTCGCCAAGTGCTTTGATAGTAAATGTGCATCTAGAGAGCTCACATTAAGACGCTGAGGCCCTTATTGTCGTCTACAGGTGCGAAAAATCTGCTGTCTCAAAATAAATGGTCAAATATCTTTCAAAACTGGCGCCGGCGGTGAACCGTCAACCTGGTCACCGCCGGGAACCTCGTAGAGCTCATTTCACGCGTAAGAGCGCTCGAAGTCGAAAGAGAGAGCTTCTGGAAGCATTTCTCGAAAAAAAGAAAAATTGATCTTTTCGTGTCGACATGGAGATGGTTCCGCCAAGTGTTTTAATAGTAAAAGTGCGCCTACAGAGCTCATACTAAGACAGAGAGGCCCTTATAGTCGTTTACAGGTGCGAAAAATCTGCTTTCTCAAAATGAATTGTCAAATATTTTTCAAAAAATTGCAAAACCACCCAAAAGTTACCACTTTGTCCTTTCTGGCCGGGTTGACCAACTGGGCGCCGGCGGTAAACCGTCAACCTTTGTTAGCGCCGGAAGACTCGTAGAGCTTCCTGACAACATATAATGTCGAAAAAAAGTACACAGAAAAAATACTTTTTCAGCCCAAGCAATTTCAGACCTCTCGATGCAAGCCGAATGCCCCGGATGCTTCTGGATTGTCTTCTGCACGAGCTCTGTAGCTCTCCTACACCCTGAGTTACGTGCGTAAATCGACAGCACCGCTCAGGATGACTCGAACAATACGAATAATTTGGCAAACCTAGCTCGAGTATCAGACCGAGTTTAGACCTCTGCACGCGAGAGGCAGACGCGTCTGATGTCTCTGAATCGATCCCTGTGATTACCAGCCCTGCAGCCCCCCCCCCTCCCCCTACAGGCCGAGTTAAGTAGAAAACCGACAGCACCTCTCAGGATGACTCGAAGAATAGAATCTAGATCGGGCAGCAGACCGAGTTCAGAGCTCTGGATTCAACAGACAACGGCCACTGATGATTCTGAATCAGATTCTGTCGCATTAGCTCTGTAACTGTCCTGTAGCTCGAGTTAAGTACAGAAAACCGAGAGTGTCTGTCAAGATGACTCGAATAATAGAAATAGGTTTGCGGACCTAGCTCCGAGAGCAGACCGAGTTCAGACCTCTGGATTCAACAGGCGAACGCGCCTGATCATTCTGAATCGATTAGCTGTGCTTACCAGCTCTGTAGCTGTCCTGAAGCTCGAGTTATCTTGAGAAAACCGTCAACGCGTGATAAGATAACTTGAAATTGCCGATCCCGCCGGTGTGCTTTTTGGCAGTGAAAGGTACCCGATCGACCTGAGATCAAGACGGCGAGCAGGAATAAGATCGAATATCACGGGAAAAAATACTAGAGCTCTAACGAATGGTTTAATTCCGAGAACAAAATTTTCAACCGACCAAAAGTCATCAAAAGTTCCGTCGAGATTTGTCTTGCCAACTAGCTCTCCAGCGCCCCGGAATTACTGGGCGCCGGCGGTAAACCGTCAACCTTTGTTACCGCCGGGGACTCGTAGAGCTTCCTGACAACATATAATGTCGAAAAAAATAGACAGATAAAATAGTTTTTCAGCCCATGCAACTTCAAACCTCTCGGATGCAACAGCCGAACGCCCCCGATGCTTCTGGATTGTCTTCCGTACGAGCTCTGTAGCTCTCCTACAGCCCGAGTTACGTGCATAAATCGACAGCACCTCTCAAGATGACTCGAACAATACAATTAGTTTGGCAAACCTAGCTCGAGTATCAGAACGAGTTCAGACCTCTGCATGTGAGAGGCGGACGCGTCTGATGTCTCTGAATCGATTCCTGCGATTACTAGCCCGAGTTAAGTCCGACAGCATCTCTCAAGATGACTCGAACAATACGAATAGTTTCGCGATTCTAGATCGGGCAGCAGACCGAGTGCAGAGCTCTGGATTCAACAGACAACGGCCACTGGTCATTCTGAATCGGATTATGTACGTATCAGCTCTGTAGCTGTCCTGTAGCTCGAGATAAGTACAGAAAAACGAGAGCGTCTGTCAAGATGACTCGAATAATACGAATAGGTTTGCGGACCTAGCTCGGCTAGCTGTCCGAGTTCAGCCCTCTGGATTCAACAGGCGAACGCGCCTGATCATTCTGAATCGATTAGCTGTGCTCATCAGCTCTGCACCTGTCCTTAAGCTCGAGTTATCTTGAGAAAACCGTCACCGCGTGACAAGATGACCCGAAACGGGCGATCCCGCCTGCCTGCTTTTTGGCAGTAAAAAGGTACTCGATCGAGCTGAGATCAGATCAAGATGGCGAGCGGGAATAAGATCGAATATCATGGGGAAAAAAACTGGAGCTCAAACGAATTGTTGAACCTGGCGCCGGCGGTGAACCCTCAACCTGGTCACCGCCGGGAACCGTAGAGCTCCTTGCACGTGTCAGAGTGCTCAGATGTAAAGCAGACAGCTTCTCAGAGCATTTCTAGAAAAAAAAAAAAAAAAAAAAAAAAAAAAAAAAAAAAAAAAAAAAAAAAAAAAAAAAAAAAAAAAAAAAAAAAAAAAAAAAAACGATATTTCGGTATCAACATGATGTCGGTTCCTCAAATGTTTAGATATTAAAACTCCCTCCAGAGAGCTGAGCTGCTCGCAGAAGGAAGTTTGGATACTAATGCTCGGAGTGCTTTCCCAAAATAAATTGTTAAATATCTCTCAAATTTTCGCAAAACCGACCCAAAGTTATCACATCTTCTTTTCTCGCCGGGTCGACCAGAAAGAAAACTGGAGCTCAATCGAATTGCTGAATTTCGAGAACAAAATTTTCAACCGACCAAACTGGGCGCCGGCGGTAAACCGTCAACCTTTCTTACCGCCGGGGGACTCGTAGAGCTTCCTGACAATGATGTCGAAAGAAAATTGCAGAGAACGAATAGTTTTTCAGCCCAAGCGATTTCAGACCTCTCGATGCAACAGCCGAACGCCCCCTGGATTGTCTTCTGCACGAGCTCTGTAGCTCTCCTACAGCCCGAGTTACGTGCGTCAATCGACAGCACCTCTCAAGATGACTCCAACAAAACGAATAGTTTGGCAAACCCAGCTCGAGTAGCAGACCGAGTTCAGACCTCTGAATGCGAGAGGCGGACGCGTCTGATGTCTCCGAATCGATTCCTGTGATTACCCGCCCTGCAGCCCCCCTACAGCCCGACTTAAGTGCAGAAAGCCGACAGCATCTTTCAGGATGACTCGAACAGTACGAACAGTTTCGCGGACCGAGTTCGGGCAGCAGACCGAGTTCCGAGCTCTGGATTCCACAGGCCGACGCGCCTGATGTCTCCAAATCGATGGCTGTCATCACCAGCACTGTAGCCCCTCTACAGCGCGAGTTAAGTGCAGAAAACCGACAGCACCTCTCAAGATGACTCGAACAATACGAACAGTTTCGCGATTCTGGATCGGGCAGCAAGAAAAATCTCGACGGACCTTTTGATGACTTAACTCGTAGAGCTTCCCTTAGCAAGGTATTGCTGGAAGCTTAAGAGTAATTCCGGCGCGCTGAAGAGCTAGTTGGCAAGAAAAATATCGACGGACATGTTGGTGACTTTTGGTCGGTTGAAAATTTTGTTCTCGAAGTTCAACTATTCGTTAGCTCTAGTATTTTTTCCCGTGATAATCGATCTTATTTCCGCTCGTCATCTTGATCTCAGCTCGATCGGGTACCTTTTACTGCCAAAAAGCACTGCGGCGGGAT
Organism: Prorocentrum cordatum; assembly: GCA_963575745.1. Lineage (NCBI taxonomy): Eukaryota > Dinophyceae > Prorocentrales > Prorocentraceae > Prorocentrum > Prorocentrum cordatum. Next base: position 63,377 of record CAUYUJ010000983.1, read on the forward strand.
CGGCCGTTTCGAGTCATCTTGATTCGCGCTGTCGGTACACTAAACTTAACTCAAGATATAGGACAGCTACAGAGCTGTTAAGCACACCTTATCGATTTAGAATGCGCATTCGGCTGTTGAATAGAGAGATCTGTACTCGGTCTGCTAACCGAGCTTGGTCCGCAAACCTATTCGTATTATTCGAGTCATCTTAACAGGCGCTCTCGGTTTTCTGTACTTAACGCGAGCTATAGGACAGCTAGAGTGCTGCTACTTACAGAAACCGGTTCAGAATCATGAATCGTGTTTGTCTGTTGGATCCAGAGCTCGGAACTCTGTCTGCTGGGAACCGGCGGCAAACCGTCAACCAGGTTACCGCCGGGACCCTCGTAGAGCTCTTTTCTCACACCGCGCTCCTCAGAACACAGGGAGTAATCTTCTGGAGTGAGAAACGAAAATCGAAAAATCACGTTTTTCTGTTTTTATCAAACGTCGGTTGCTCCAAGTGTTTTGATAGTAATACTGCGCCTACGGACCTGAAAGTTTTTCTGGCAGACGCGTCTTAACCCACTACAGGTGCGAAAAATCTGCTTTCTCAAAATGAATTGTCAAATATCTTTCAAATATTCGCAAAACCACCCAAAATTTATCACTGGGCGCCGGCGGTAAACCGTCAATCTTTCTTACCGCCAGGGGACTCGTAGAGCTTCCTGACAGTATATAATGTTTCAGCCGAAGCGTACCCTAAAGATGACTCTACCCAAGAAAAACAAACAGTTTGGCAACCCAGCTGTATCAAACCAAGTTCAGACCTCTGAGTGCGACAGGCGGACGCGTCTGATGTCTGCGAATCGACTCCTGTAATTAACAGCCCTGCAGCCCCCCTACAGCCCGAGGTAAGTGCAGAAAACCGACAGCACCTCTCAAATGAATTGTTGAATTTCGAGAACAAAATTTTCAACCGACCAAAAGTCACCGAAAGGTCCGTCGAGATTTTTCTTGCCAACTAGCTCTCCGGCGCCCCGGAATTACTCGAAAGCTTCCAGCAACAATTTGCTAAGGGAAGCTCTACGAGTTACTGGGCGCCGGCGGTAAACCGTCAACGTTTGTTACCGCCGGGGGACTCGTAGAGCTTCCTGACAACATATAATGTCAGCCCAAGCAATTTCAGCCCAAGCAATTTCAAACCTCTCGGATGCAACGCCCCCGATGCTTCTCGATTCTCTTCTGTAGCTCTGTAGCTCTCCTACAGCCCGAGTTACGTGCGAAAATCGACAGCACCTCTCAAGATGGCTCGAACAATACGAATAGTTTGGCAAACCTAGCTCGAGTGTCAGACCGAGTTCAAGCCTCTGCATGCGACAGCTGGACGCGTCTGATGTCTGCGAATCGACTCCTGTGATTACCAGCCCAACACCCCCCCCTACAGCCCGAGTTAAGTGCAGGAAACCGACAGCACCTGTCAGGATGACTCGAAGAATGCGAATATTTTCGCAGAACTAGTTTGGGCAGCAGACAGAGTTCGAAGCTCTGGATTCCAAAGGCGGACGCGCCTGATGTCTCCGAATCGATTCTAGTGATTACCAGCCATGCAACTGCCCTACAGCTCGAGTTAAGTGCAGAGAACCAACAGCATCTCTCAAGATAACTCGAACAATACGAATAGTTTTTGTGATTCTAGATCGGGCAGCAGACCGAGTTCAGAGCTCTGGAGTCAACAGACAAGGGCCACTGATGATTCTGAATCAGATTCTGTACGTATCAGCTCTGTACTGTCCTTTAGCTCGACTTTTCTATAGAAAACCCAGAGCGTCTCTCAAGATAACTCGAATAGTACGAATAGGTTTGCGAACCTAGCTCGGCTAGCAGACCGAGTTCAGACCTCTGGGTTCAACAGGCGGACGCGCCTCATTATTCTGAATCGATTAGCTGTGCTTACCAGCTCTGTACCTGTCCTGAAGCTCGAGTTATCTTGAGAAAACCGTCACCGCGTGACAAGCTGACCCGAAACGGACGATCCCGCCGCAGTGCTTTTTGCCAGTGAAAGGTACCCGATCGAGCTGAGATCAAGATGGCGAGCGGGAATAAGATCGAATACCACGGAAAGAAATACTAGAGCTCTAAGGAATGGTTGAATTTCGAGAACCGAATTTTCAACTGGCGCCGGCGGTGAACCGTCAACCTGGTCACCGCCGGGAACCTCGTCGAGCTCATTTCACACGTAGAGTGCTCGGAGTCGAAAGAGAGAGCTTCTGGAAGCATTTCTCGAAAAAGAGAAAGATTGATTTTTTTCGTGTCGACATGAAGATGGTTCCGCCAAGTGTTGTGATAGTAAAAGTGCGCCTAGAGAGCTCATACTTTGAAGAGACGACCGCATAGTCGTTTACAGGTCCGAAAAATCTGCTTTCTCAAAATGAATTGTCAGATATCTTTTAAAAAAATTGCAAAACCACCCAAAAGTTATCACTTTGTCCTTTCTGGCCGGGTCGACCAACTAGCTCCACCCCGCGCCGGAATTCCTCTAGCTCATCGGAAGAGTACTGACCAAAAGTCATCAAAATGTCCGTCGAGATTTTTTTTGCCAACTAGCTCTCAAGCGCCCCGGAACTGGCGCCGGCGGTGAACCGTCAACCTGGTTACCGCCGGGAAACCTCGTAGAGCTCCTTGCATCCGTGAGAAAGCTTAGGATCAAAGCGAGAGCTTCTGGGAGATTTTCTACAAAAACTTCAAGTTGGGATTTTTCGGAGTCAACACGAAGTCGGTTGCTCCAAGTGAACTGGTACTGAAAATGGCTCTAGAGAGCTGAGCTGCTCATGAAGTACAGAATATATGTCAATGCTCGGAGAAAAAATCTGCTTTCTCAAAATGGATTGTCAAATATCTTTCAAAAAATTGCAAAAACCACCCAAAAGTTACCACTTTGTCCTTTCTGGCCGGGTCGACCAACTAGCTCCACCCCGCGCCGGAATTCCTCTAGCTCATCGATGCCGAAGAGCTCTACGAGGTACTGGGATCCGGCGGTGAACCGTCAACCAGGTAACCGCCGGAAGCCTCGTAGAGCTCTATTCTGGCGCGGCGCTGCTCGAAGCACACGAGAGAAGGTTTCTCAAGCGTGAAGAAGAAAGATCGGAAAATATGTTTTTTTAAATTTTGCATCTTCGCTTCGTAGACCTAGCTGCCAGACCAAGTTCGGACCTCTCGATGCGAGAAAAATCGCGCCGGGTGATACTGGGTCGGTTTATATGCGTGCCAGCTCTGTAGCTCTTCTAAATCTTCAGTTAAGGGAAACCGACAACACTCGTCAAAATGATCGTATATTACAAATAGTTTCGCGGGCCTAGCTCGAGCAGCAGACCGATTTCAGACCTCTCGATGGGACAGACGAACGCGCCTGATGATTCTGAATCCGTTTCTGTAAGTATCAGCTCTGTAGCTGTCCTAAATCTCGAGTTAAGTATAGAAAACCATCAACGCGTGTCAAGATGACTCGAAACGGCCGACGGTTCCCTCAAGTCTTTTGATAGTAATATTACAGCTACATACCTGGGAATTAAACTCGCAGTCGCGGCATAACCCGCTACAGGTGGAAAAAATACCTGTTTGTAAGACGAACTTTCAAATTTTACACAAAGATAGAATAACCGACCCGGGCGGTAAACCGTCAACCAGATTACCGCCGGCACCCTTGTAGAGCTCTGCATGGACCAGGTCAGTTCCGAGATAACAGCAGAAAAAACTTCTGCAAACTAGCTTCAAACATAAAGGCTTTTTTTTTCGGTCGTTTCCCCTAGTCTTTGAGTCGAAATAATGCATTCACTGCATAGAATGAAAATCGTAGTTCGAAAACAAATTTCAAAATCTCTCGCCATCTTCGAAAAATCGACCCCAGGTCATCACATTGTCCGCCCGGGCCGGGTTGGCCAACTGGGAGCCGGCGGTAAACCGTCAACCAGGTTACCGCCGGACCCTCGTAGAGCACCCAATAGGCGAATTCGGTTTCGAAAGCAGAAAACGCTGCTCAATACGAGCTTGAAAAATTCAGCAATATTTTTTCGGCATGTTGGTTCCCCGTAGTGTTTTGATCGAAATACTCAGATTTACACCATCGAAAGCGTCATGATTCACTGCATAGAATACCATTCAAATTTACAAAACGAATTTCAAAATCTCCCGCTATCTTCGAAAAACTGACCCCAGGTCATCACATTGTCCGCCCGGGCCGCATTCGCCAACTGGGCGCCGGCGGTAAACTGTCAACCTTGGTTTTTTTTTGCGGTTTGCGGTCCGCCACTAGAATCCGAATCCGAATCGGCGGAGCAGTGCAACTGACCCCCCACCATCTTAGGTAGGTCGTAGCAGAGCGCACGCCACCTTAGCAGCAGCTCTCGTCAGGGCAGCGCAGGCAGCTAGTTCACAGCAGGTTACCGTGCTACCAGGAGGCAAGCTCATCGCCTCCTCGGCCACATCGTGCCAATGGAAGCTGTGCGAGCTGGCGCAGGAGAAAGAGGAGGAGGAGGAGGAGGAGATGGGAAAATCAACCTGCACGCTGGAACCCCTACCTACAACGCCAATCTGAAGCCACCACCCACCTCCACATCCTTCATTACTGACACCCCCATCGAATGCACCACGGAGAGCAGTCTTACGAGTACTGAGGAACTTATCATATGCAAACCAGCGAGTAATAGTTTGGCCACCTCTGGCCTCCCACGACAATTTATCCGCACGCTCATTACCCTCACGAAAGAAATGCTTATACAGATTCTGTCCCGATGCAGGTGAGGTCAGTCCCCATCCAGACAGCATCGATACCGTATTTTGTAGTGTTCCCACCAGTCGTACATACTGCTTGTTGCGAATCTGCCACTCACCACACATCCAGTTTACAACAGTCTTACTATCTCCCAAGATCTCCATCCCAAGACGCTCAATATTCTCACACCTCCACTCCGTTTCATTCTCAAAATTAGCTGCAATACGTTTGCTCATCCTCTCATTCATCTCACTCTCCTCCTCCTCCTCTGCCTTCACATGTCTCACACCAGGCGGCCTGGGTAGAACAAACAAGTCGATCAAGTGTTGCATACCAATCACAGTCAGCAAATGCTTGCAGTATTTCTCACGGGACCCAGCGGAGCTGTCGAATGAGAGGTACCACTCACAACCAAAGAGATCGCACAAGCACCAGTCCCACGCAGTCTGTCCACGGGGGCGGCCGCCTATGTTCATGCGTGTCAGCTGCTTCCTATCTTTTACAGGCAATGCTAGAATACATGTGTCACGATGTTCCGTCCACTTCCCCCTTCCATGTAACATGGCCAGCCTAGATATCATCCATTCACGTGACATGTCCGACTCCTCAGGTATGGCAGGCTGATCATCTGGTGTACGCCGGCGACAGCCACTCGACATCTGGGATATCTGAGATACATGATATGTTTGAGAAGTCGCCGCCGCCGCCATCGCCCGAGTTTTCCTCTGACGCCGATTTGGTACCGTCTCTCCCTCCTCCTCCTCTGTGTGTGTTGTGTATCTCCTCATACGAATACTTGCAGCAACTGAGACATCCTTAGCCCAATCCCAACAACGAAATATCCATATCTGCACCGCACTTCGGAATCCAAGTCCAGCAAAACTCTGTCGTCCCGCTTTGTATCGCCTACGTTGAAACTCAGACCAGCCTTCAGTTCTCCGCTTACGTATACCTGACATTATAGCTAGACATCTGCCTTCAAAATAGTGAACAGCAGCAATGGTAGAATAGTCGGGCGTTCTGCCCTCACAGTTGAATAATAATGCTGCAATCACTTTAGCTTGATAGCGGGTAAATCTTTCAGCCAAGTCAATCCCAGAACAGCGGTAATACGCGATTTCCCCAAAGAACATCCTCTGGGCTTTCTGGAGCATGGCCTCTGAGTCCGAGTGGTCCTTCCAGGTCTCCTCCAGAGTGGCTCCCAGGATCTCAAACGCTTGAACACGCGGTAGGACCACTTCTCGGGTCCCCAGAGCGGCGTCACTAGACGGCACCAGCACACGGATATCCTGCTCAGGGGACGGCGGGATACCAGGCGGCGCACCAAAGTAAATATACATCAAAGATTTCGGCTTCCAGGTCATTCCTGCATTCATCAGGGGGATACTCATGTAACGCACCATCAACTCAAGGTCAGTGCGGGTCTTCGCATACAACAAGAGATTATCTGCCCAGAAACTGTGGGTCATACGCTCACCATTGAACATGCGCTCATCATTTTCCAATTTGATGCCGTACTGCGTTTCTCGCCTCCATCTGTCGATAACATCTCTCCAGAGTACAATAGAAACTGCCAGAAAAATCATAGGTCCCTCTACTCCTCCCGTTCGAATAGATTTGTCCCAATAGACCGCTGACGATGCCTCGATGCCCTCGAAGCTGGCCACGCACTGATTATCCATCATGGGTTCAATCAACGCCACAATGAGATCAGCAGGTATGTCAAGAGCACGAAGACAGCGCATGGCGAGGCACGGAGTAACATTATCGAAAGCTTGTAAGATATCAAGATTGGCAAGCCACAAACTGTCTCCTTTGCCCCAGACAGCGGAGTGCTGGCTGAGCCTCTTGGCAACGCTGGTGATTTCCGATGTTTTGCGTCCCGATCTGAATCCGTACAGGCATACATAGTGTCGGTGCTCCTCAATCCTCTTCTCAATCAACATCACAATACATGTCATGTACCATTTCATAAGACACGACTGTAGACATAGCATACGTGTATCTGTCAAATGTTGTATGTCCATTTCTTTTGGCATGAGTGTGGCAGCTAGTTGACGCCAACTGTCGGGACAACATAACCTTCTGGAATACACACCTTGGAAGCTCACCAGAACACGTCGCACAGATGCCCACGAGAGCTGTTTCAACATCGTGACAGTCACGTTGTCGGGACCTGGGGCCTTTCCCGTGGACAGCTTCGCCCTCGCCCGCAGCAGGAGCGACATCGAGAACACCTCTGAGGATCCGCTTCCCGAACATAGACCACGCAGCGACTGAAGCTCACGCAGGGTCACCTCTCTGGCCTCGGGGTCCTCCACCTTAGACTTCATGTGCCCCAATATCTCGTCCCCCCACTCCTCGCGGTTCTTAGACTCCATCCCGTTGGCAAGGATCAACGTCTCCGTCTTGGCCCTCCTCCTCCTCCTCGTGTTCATTTCCGTCCTCCACCTCTGTACTCTTGCCTCAAGCCTCCTTCTTTCTCTCCTCACAATCTTTGAGCACCGTTTAGCCTCCTCTCTATCCCCCCGACGAAGAGCTTCACGTTTACTTGCCTGGGCGGCCCAGTGGATCTCGGATTTCTTTGGCACATTATTCCTGGGATTGATATCTTTCTGGGGGGTCTCCTCGGCGGCCTTTATGAGGTCAGGTCCCAGCGTATCCAACATCTCCTGTCGATCCTCTGGGTCAGCATTTTCCTGGCACAGAGCACGGTAACGACTGCCCCGATCGTCCATGTTCTTCGCAAACTCCAGCTGTGACACCGGTTGCAAGTGGATGAATTTTCGAGCAGGCTGGGTCCGTCTCTTCGCAGACGGTGCACAAGACAAGCGAACAACTATGCAGGCGTGGTCAGACAGCGCACGCTCGTATCTGCTGCAAGGGTGCTCCGTCCAGGCGTGGCCGACTTCCGAAGGCAGCATCCAGCCAACGGTGAGCTCCTGCCTGTGTAAACGACGGCTGACACCAACATAGTCGAGTACCTTCTCCACCCCCGTACCTGATTTGAAAGTAACCCTCCTCTGCCCAAATGTGTTCTCCATCCTGATGCCCCAGAGCCCGCAGAAGTCCAGTAGGGCCCTCCTCATAGATTGTAGCCTAGACGCCCGTCGAATTTCGAAGCCCGAGACAAGCCTATGAGGTCTGGCTTTGCGTGCACCACGTTTTGTTTGAGTCATATACGGGTTGCCGTCATCCGCTCCCTCCTCCATCCCAGTATCAATTTCCGTAGACTCCCCAGCAATCCCAGACGCCTCCAGAAGCCCTGATCCAGTAACTCTGAAGCCGTTGACCTCCGAATCTGGCTCGAGTTCGACGTTAGCATCTGTCAAGAAGACCAGGTCCTGCGGCTGCTTCGGGAACTTAGACCTATGTGTGCGAAGCACCTGGGATATATCAAACAATATCTGCTCATACACATCATGCTCATACTGTTCTTCCGTAAGGGCATTGATACTCTCATGTGGCATATATGCAACAATAACCGTAACACTAGAATAACTACAAATGACAAAACCTTTGCCACGATATGTGGCTCTGAGCGAGTCTCTCCAAGACTTAGACATAATCACCGCAGCCTTCCGACAAGTACTCCGAAAAATTGTGTAACCTCGCATGCTGAGATCACGAACTGAAAGGAACTGACACTCGCACAACCCCGCGAGTCCCACATCTAAACGACGTAGTGAATTAATTATGTCATGGCCGTTCTCTGCACCTGCCCGACGCACATTCCATGACGCAATGGTGTCGTGGCACCTCTAGTTCGTACTGGAAATCCTCGCTCGCAACTCATCAATGTTGATCCCTGGCTCAAGCTGATTCATTGCACGAGTAATCTCCCAGCCATTCTGCAGAGAGAACTTGGCCACAATCTTCCCTGGAGGTGGTAAGTGGTCACTGGAGCCCCACATGAACGTAATCGGTGGTCCCGTCTCAGCCCTGAGATTCGAATGATGCTTCTTGAAACTCTTGAACTTGGCCTGAAAGATCCCAGCGGCATCCAGATGGGGCTTCTTCCAGGGGGGGGCCTCCACGTGGACCTTGAGGGCCCTGGGAGCGTGCTGGAGTTTGTTGTCGGCGATCGCGGCAACGAGTCGACGACGAAGATCCCACAGCTGGTCACTGGTAACCCCATTCTGGAAATAGAGCCGAGCACGCGAATACCCCCACGCCTCTCTACCTGTGTTGAACCTCTTGGATTGGTTCAGGTCCAGAAACTCCTTCACACCACTGAACCATTCTCCAGCCAGGACCTCATTCAGCAGTGAATTCAACGCCTGCTGTGATAACATCTCCTCCTGACGCTTCTCTGCATCCCTCCAGTCCGTCACCCATCCCTTGAGCTCGACGAACGATGGGGTGAAATTCTGCACTGACTGCCGAGTTTCCGCCGAGGACGCTGTCGTAGAGGTGCCTGCTCTGGGGGCCCCACCTGCAGGAGCCTGCTGGAGCTGGATTATCTGGAGCCTCTGATCCTCAACCTTCTTAGTAATAGCATCTATGTCCGTCATCGCCTGCTGTACATTTTTCTCCACCGAATCAACACGAGCATTGAGCTGGGTGCCGAGATCCGTGATGCTTCGATGTGTTGATTGGAAGCCCTCCGTCATCTTACCTCCCAGAGATGCAACAAGCGTCGTGATCTTGTCCATCCCCTTTGTCATGGCCTCCTCGAGGCCTTCAACCGTCTGAATTTTGACCCGTTTTCCCTCTGGGACCTCCTCCTCCTTGGCTCCTGGAACGGGCGTATCAGTGGCGTCCATAGCGAAAACCTCGGGGACCGCAGCAGCTGATGAGGCAGCCATCTTGCCGTCTGAGATATTACAAGGGATATTCCACTTCGCACAGAACGATCGATCTTCTCGAGTACGTTTGAGATGTGCACTCAACTGATGAAAGTTATATGGGGCAACAGGATGGTGAGGTAAAGTGGGAGAGAGATCAGGTGGCCCAGATGGTATGTCGACTAGAGAATCCTTATCGTCGTGTCGGGCTCTACCAACCTGTCTGGCAAGATACTCCCACTCCCAATGTCCGAAGTTGGCTCCCCAGCGGTCCAAATCGATCGATTGACTCTGGCTCGTCCCGTCCAGCTCGACGCGGCAAAATGCCGCAACAATGCAGGCGGCCTGCTTGCCTCACAAACAATGCCGCAAACGTGCAGGCGTCGCCGAAGTGGCCCGATCGCCACGCGCCCCCCGCGCGGCGGGCCAGGGGCAGGCTGCCTGACTGCACGATGCAGCTCGAGTGAGCCCCCCGACGGGCCAAGGCCGAGGGAGAGCGGGAGGTAAACTCCGCTTCCTCAACCTTTGTTACCGCCGGGGGACTCGTAGAGCTTCCTAGTTCGACTTAAGTTGAGGAAACCGACAGCACCTACCAACATTCCGACTCATAGTGAATATCTTTTGACCTCTGAATGCGACAGACAAACGCGTCTGGTGTCTGCGAATCGACTCCTGTCGTTACCAGCTGCAGCCCCCCTACAGCCCGAGTTAAGTGCAGAAAACCGACAGCACCTCTCAGGATGACTCGAACAATACAGTACTTTCGCAGACCTAATTCGGGCAGCAGACCGAGTTCCGAGCTCTGGATTCGACAGGCGAACGCACCTGATGTCTTGAAATCGATTCTTGTGACGACCAGCACTGTAGCCCCCCTCAGCGCGAGTTGAGTGCAGAAAACCGAGAGCACTTCTCAAGATGACTCGACCAATACGAATAGTTCTGCGATTCCAGATCGGGCAGCGGACCGAGTTCAGAGCTCTGGATTCGACAGACGGATGCGCCTGATGTCTTGAAATCGATTCCTCCGACTACCAGCACTGTAGCCCCGCTCAGCGCGAGTTGAGTGCAGAAAACCGAGAGCACTTCTCAAGATGACTCGACCAATACGAATAGTTCTGCGATTCCAGATCGGGCAGCAGACTGAGTTCAGAGCTCTGGATTCGACAGTCAAACGCAACTGATGATTCTGGATCGGGTTCTGTAAATATCAGCTCTGTAGCTGTCCCACAGCTCGAGTTAAGTACATAAAACCGAGAGTTTCTGTCCAGATGCCTAGCTCGGCTAGCAGACCGAGTTCAGACCTCTGGCTTCAACAGGCGAACGCGCCTAATCATTCTACATCGATTAGCTGTGCTTACCAGCTCTGTAGCTGTCCTAAAGCTCGAGTTATGTTCAGAAAACCGTCAGCGCGTATCAAGATAACTCAAAACGGCCGATCCCGCCACAGTGCTTTTCGATAGTAATATTCACCCGATCGAGCTGAGATCTAGATGGCGAGCGGGAATAAGATCGAATATCACGGGAAAAAATTCCAGAGCTCAAACGAATTGTTGAATTTCGAGAACAAAATTTTCAACCGACCAAAAGTCAGCGAAAGTTCCGTCGAGATTTTTCTTGCCAACTAATAGGAACCGGCGGTAAACCGTCAACCTGGTGACCGCCGGGAACTCGTAGAGCTCTTCCCTTGCACAGCAATCGTCGGAACACATGAAGAAAGCTTGTGGAGCGAGAAATGAAAAACTCGAAAAATCAAGTTTTTTCTGTTTTTATGCAACGTCGGTTCCTCCAAGTGTTTCGATAGTAATACTGCACATATGGGCCTGAAAGTTTTACTGGCGCACGCGGTATAACCCACTACAGGTGCGAAAAATCTGCTTTCTCAAAATAAATGGTTGAATATCTTTCAAATATTCGCAAAACCACCCAAAAGTTGTCACATTGTCCGCCCCGGCCGGGTGGGCCAACTGGGCGCCGGCGGTAAACCGTCAACCTTTCTTACCGCCGGGGGACTCGTAGAGCTTCCTGACAGTATATAATATGGGAAAATAATTCCAGAGAACGACTAGTTTTTCAGCCCAAGCGATTTCGGACCTCTCCAGATGACTCTAACAAAAAAAACTAGTTTCGCAACACAGTTCGAATATCAAACCGTGTTCAGACCTCTGAATGCGACAGGCGGACGTGTCTGATGTCTCCGAATCGACTCATGTGATTACCAGCCCTGCAGCCCCCCTACAGCCCGAGTTAAATGCAGAAAACCGACAGCATCTCTCAGGATGACAAGAATACAATAGTTTCGCGGACCTAGTTCGAGCAGCAGGCCGATTTCCGAGTTTTGGGTTCGACGGACGGACGCGCCTGATGTGTCCGGATCGATTTCTGTGACCAGCAGCCCTGTAGCCCTCTCCCAGCACGAGTTGAGTGCAGAAAATTAAGAGCACTTCTCAAGATCATTCGGAGAATACAAATAGTTTCGCGAACCTAGCTCGGGCAGCAGGCCGAGTTCAGATCTCTCGATTCAACAGACGAACGCGCCTGATGACTCCCAATCGATTTCTGTGACTATGAGCTCTGTAGCTGCCCTACAGCTCGAGTTAAGTACCGAAAACCGAGAGCGTCTGTCAAGATGACTCGAATAATACAAATAGGTTTGCGGACCTAGCTCGGCTAGCAGACCGAGTTCAGACCTCTGGATTCAACAGGCGAATGCGCCGGATGATTCTGAATGCGATCGGTGCGCTGACCAGCTCTGTAGCTGCCCTACAGCTCGAGTTAAGTACAAAATACTGGGCGCCGGCGGTAAACCGTCAACCTTGGTTTTTGCGTATTGCGTGCCGCCACAGCAGGGTCGGGTCACCGCCCAGGCGATAGCCACACAGGGAGGCCTAGTATCCTGCCAAATGCAGGCATTCCTCCACTCCCAAAAGGAGTTGTCGGGCAGACTCTAACTCAGCTGCAGTGATAGTGCTCGAGGGGGGAAGGAGGAAAGAGGAAGAGGCCACGTTGGGCTCCCACACGCCACTCGGAAGAGTGACAGGATATTCAGCAACAGAAGAGGAGCACAAATGAAAATCAATCTGCCAGCCACAGCCTACGCCCAGATAGGATCTTCCACCATCGAAGCTTCCCCGAATGGCGTCGATCAGAATAGCGTTAGCTTTAACATGGGATAGGAAATCATGCCTAAAACGTGTTCTACAAATGCCCTGCCTAGCTCTGTGTGTTAACTCATCCGCAGCAGTATTGTCCTCTCTGTATACCCACTTGAAGATATGTCTCCCAAGACAGGCCGCCTGCACACCACATCTCTTAGCTAGAATGTCTAACTTATTCTGAATGCCGCCCACAATCTTGTCATAATGCACATTGGCAGTAAAATACAAGCCTTGGATCCACCGCACAACGCATTGAGAGTCTCCCTTCAGTTCAATGGCAATCCTTCCCACCTGGAACTCCCACTCCGTGTAATCCTCCAATATCTTAGCATACCGTTTGGACAACACCTCCTCCTTCTTCCTGCTAAGCTCCTCCGAAAGTACCTCCTCCTCCCTCTCTTCCATAGGCTTCCAAGGAATAGGATCTTTAAGAACCAGGAAATCAGAAACACCAGGAACCTGAAGAAGCATAAAAACTTGACGAGCAAACTTGACCCAGGCCTCCTCTGACCATTCCAGAACATGGTACCAGTACTTCCCTCCCACAAGCTCAAAAGGTGTTCTCCACGGGCGCATGCCGATAGGAGCTCCACCAGTCCTCACACGAGTCCCAGCACGTCCAGCCTGGCTTCCTAAAGATAGTATCAGATCATCCCGCCTGGATTCCCACTCCCCTCCTCCGTGCAACATGGACAGTCGTGCCTGCAGGTAGCCGTTGACAGCAGTGCCCGTGTCCACCACCGTGGGCTGATTGTAATAGCGGGTTGGGTCCTCGAACCTGTCTCTGAGTCTCGCCGTGTTCTGAGAAAGTTGGGTCCTCTGACGTTTGGCCTCATTCATGCACAACGTTTTTTTTTTCGTCGGTTCATGGGCTCGGAGGGCGTCGTATCATCAGCAGGAGCACCAGGAGCATACGAGGGAGGCGGCACCAATTGTGAGCCACCCACCACAGAAATCTCCTCCACGCCACCTCCGTCCCTGCCAAAACAAGACAATGCAATATCCGTCGCCCATTTCCACTGCCGATATAGGAAGACCTGTGCGAGTGGAGGTCTGCCAGCTTCATAAAAAGCTTGCCTCCCTCTTTTGTACATGCGCGACATGAATACAGCCCACCCCTCCTCCTCCCTCTTCGCTCTCCACGTCATCCTGCTCAACATCTTCCCCTCCTCCTCGTGTATAAATGCAATCGTAGAACTGTCAACTGTGGCTCCTTCCAAGCCGAAAAGAAACTTAGATCTCACTCTAGATTCATATCTTGCAAAATTTATTCTTCCAAGCAATCCTCCTGGAGGTGTAAAACGCTCGATCATTCCAGAAAGCACGAATAGCTTTTGCCATACGGTATCGCACATCAACATGATCCTTGAAATTCCTCGCAATCTTAGTCCCCAGCACAATAATTTCATCCACCTGCGGAATAGTGATGTTCTCGGGGAGAGACACATTGGGCCCCCTGGACATACCTGGCGGGAACAACGTCACCATGAGAGGCTCCGTCACACCGGTGGTAGTACCCACGTCCATGAACTCAAGACTGCTCTGCTTCCAACGAAAGCCGTGGTCGTGGAGAGCCCACGTCAACTGCAGAATCATTTTAGCCAATGTGGGGCGATCAGGAGCCGTGAGAAGCACGTTGTCCGCCCATATGAAGTGACTCACAACAATACCTCCTGCTTCACCCGAGAGTACAACACCGACAGCATCTCTCGCCCAAGCAGACGTAATGTCACCAAACATGACCAGGGATTGAGCAGTCCACAGATCAGGTCCTTCCTTAGAACCTGTCTTCACACACGTTGTCCAAGGGAGCGTATCAGTGCAGACACCCTCAAACTGAAAGACCGCCTCATTACCAACAGAGTTCTCAATAAGACCATACCGAAGCTCCACATCAACACTCAAACGCTCAAGTGTAGAAGAAGCAACTTGGACAGTGAGCGAGTCAAATGCAGTGGCAACATCCAGGGAAGCAACAACAATATTCTCCTCCTTCCCCCACAGTCTGGCATGTCTGCACATCGCCTTCAATCCCGACGTTACCTCATGTGTCTTACGACCTTGCTGGAAACCATACAAACACAGAGACGGAGCAACAACAGGAGCAATAGACACCAAATGCGAATTGAGTAGAATACACAAGCAGCCCATGTACCATGTGTTAACGACAGAATTCACAGCAAGAGTACGACTGTCATCAAACCTCTTATCCTTGCCGTTCTTCAACATAATAGATGCACGGATGAACTTCCAAGACTCAGGTGCCTCTGCCATTCGCCAGAAGCGTCGCTGGAAGCAGTCAAGCACCACACGGAGTGCTTCCCAGGACAAAGAACGTAACATGCGTGCACTGATACCGTCAGCACCTACCGCCTTGCCTTCACGAAGCCTGGAACGAGCACGACAGAGAACATGCATGGTAATAGGAGAAGAAGTGTGAGTGCTGCGCGCACGTGCCTCATCAGCTTGGACCCGAAGCTGCTCCAGAGTCGCCATATTCATAGCAAGACGTTCCGACTTAGAGTACTTAGCCCTGACCACCCTCGTCATATCCTCCTTCCACTTACTGCGGTCTTCACACCATTCCCCGTCGATCATCATAGAGTTGGTAACAGTCTTAGTCTTGACCCCATCCCGATAACGATAAAGAAGTAGACGTTTCATGAACTGCCTTCGAACACGATTCCAACGACGACGACTATCCTTGAACGTAGCCTCATCGATCTGACCAGATTTCCAGAGTTTGTGAACTCTGTAGTGGGCCTCTTTCACCTGAGCTTCCTCCTGGGTCAACTTCGGGATGAGCGAAGCCGATTTAAAGCCATAACAGCGTTTGTCGGCAACAGCCCCCTCCTTCAATCGTGATTCCAGGCCGGCTAGAGAAATGGATCTCCACCTAGTATGCCAGATCACCCTTCCCTCAGACTCCTCCGTGCAGTACTGATTTTTGCGTTTTTTGTTTTGGCCGCAACCCCCACCAGACTTCCACCCAGCAACCTGTGTAACGGCCATATCAAACTCTCTGCACTGTTTCACCTCCTTACCCTCCAGCACAAACCACGAGGCGAACGATCGACTGCCAGTGGCCTTCGTCCTACCAGAGGACTTCCCCCGCAGCAAACATGGGAGATCAAAACATATCATCTTGTGGTCACTCCATTCAGTGTCTCGAGAGCCAGGAGGGTGCGCATACATAACGTGCAACTTAGAACACATAACATGAGTCTCCCAAGTCACAGGACACGCAACATAGTCAATGACGTGCTTAGTCCTAGCACCTCCACCACACCAGGTAAACTCACGGTCAATGAATGTGTTGATCAGCTTCAGACGTAGCTGGGCCATACAAACACACCAGGCACGCGCACATGCACCCTGCAACACATTCCTCTGCCTCTCCTCCCTCACAGTACGCTCGTTCACACCACCACCAGAGATACGAAGTCGATCGATCTCAACATGAGGCTGCACTTCAACATTGGCGTCGGCACAAACAACAACATCATGAATACTGTACTTTTGACGCATGCGCACCACAGCACTCGATAATTCAAGAAGAACGTTCTGGTACAGATGGAACGTGGCCTGGTACCCCTCAGACGTTGTCCCAAAGAATCCTTGCTGAGGAAGATACACGCTAGCATAGATGAATGCGCCCACTTCTGGCCCACGGAAGGCACAGACCGCAAATCTTCTACCAGCAGCGTGTCCCAAGAAACAGGAGTTGAGAGTAGACGAGAATAGTACACCTGCTTGGCCCTCAATCGAGCCACTGTCAAGCTTCACTTCAGCTGAGCTGCGATAGTGAAAACCAGCCTCATTCAACGTATCACGTCTGAGAAACTGGCACTCCTGGAGCCCGACAAGTTGCACTCCCAGCTCACGCAAGTAAGGAAGAGCAGATAGGGAAGTAGCATCACTCATCATTCTGATGTTCCAACAGGCCGCCCTCAGCGGGCGGGTACGTCGTCACACGGAATCTCCATTCAGCAGCGTCTGCCAGGGCCCAGGAAGGATCTTGTCATCGAACTCAATCACCGATTCAGGCCTCAGAGTCCAACCATGCCTGGGATCCCAGGTTCCCAAACAGATCTGCCCACCGGTTTCAGGATAGCCCCAAGCCCAAGACATCACAGGAGACCCATACTGAATTTTGACACGATTGTTTTTCTTCAGCGGGTTCCTCACACGAAAGTATGTAGCTGTAAGTTTACTGCCAGCCCTCACCTGTCCCTCACGCCAAGGCTCACACTGCACACGAATGCCGATGTACGACTGAGTAGCTGCAAGAAGGGAATCATCTCTCCAAAGGGGACCCGTGCGCGAGGAGATAACTTTCCAGAACTCCTCCCTGACCTTCCAGACAGTCTCCTTACTCGTGCCATGAACGAAGAAAATACGCAGCCTAAAGACACCGAACGGCTTGCCCTGGTACTCTCTATTAATGGCCTCACGATCAAAGATCTTCGCATTAACCTCAAACTGCGAGCCAACTTCATCTAAGAGAATCTGGATAACTCTGGTGGCCCTGGCCTCTGACATGATGTTGCTCGTACGCGCCCGGACATCACGAGGGTCACCCGAAGTCCAGCCCGAGAGCGTCAAGTATCCAGGAACAAATGGGGTTGTGCTCCTGGGTCCTGCATTGCCTCCAAGACTCACCCGAGTAGATACAGAGGCAGCATCACTGGCCGCACCATCATTTCCTACCGTCGCTAACTGCTTCTGAACCTGAGCATTCACCGCCTCCTGCTGCTGCTTCTGTTGCTTCACCTCCTCCCTAAGTTGTTCAAGGTCAGACTTCAAAGGTGCAACCTCCTGCTGGATCTCCTTCCTCACCTCCTCCATATGTTCCGTCAGAGTACATTTGAGCATATCTGCCAAGTTCTGAAACTCATTACGCAGTAGACCAATAGTGACAGGTTCTTTGTCATCCGAAGCGCCCTTACCACCTATCCCAGCACGAGCCATCTTGGAGGACCTGGAAGCATCCCCCACCTCGTTTCTTTCACTGATCTGCTTCATAGAGACATCGGCACAGGCAGCGGCAGCAGATGCAAAGGATGGAGCATGATGCATCACAAGTTGTGGTGGATGGCCAGCAGAAGATGGGTCTGTCGACATCGTATCTGCGATACGCCCTGCTTTCGATGCTTCCAACGCCGAGAATAGAGCACGTTCGTCCTGTGTCGTATGCTCAGGGATATCGTCCCAGCCCTCAAAGTCCCAGTCGTCTTCTGAAATAACAGCCGTGATTGCAACACAACAAACACAAAGTGGCCCCAAGAGAAAAACTGGAATACAGTGTGCCAGCTAGCCACGGGATATCTGTAATAGGCCTGCCAACAATACACCAAGCAGAGAAGATGCCAGCCGCAAGCAGAGAAGATGCCAGCCGCCAGGCGCCAGCAGCCGCCGCTATCGCGAGGGTGCCGAGGCCCGAGTGGAGCGAGATGGACGGGCGCGGCCGAGGGCGGGAGGGGCGCGGCAGGGGGGGGCCACCAAGGAGTCCCCCGGCGGCAACCTTCCTTACCGCCGGGGGACTCGTAGAGCTTCCATGAGCCAAAATGGCTACGGTACCGCCGGGAGACTCGTAGAGCTTCCTAGCTCGACTTAAGTTGAGAAAACCGACAGCACCTACCAATATTCCGTCATAGTGAATATTTTTTTACCTCTGAACGCGACAGGCAGACGCGTCTGTTGTCTGCGAATCGACTCCTGTCATTACCAGCCCTGCAGCCCCCCTACAGCCCGAGTTAAGTGCAGAAAACCGACAGCATCTCTCAGGATGACTCGAACAATACGAACAGTTTCGCGGACCTAGTTCGAGCAGCAGACAGTGTTCAGAGCTTTGGATTCCACAGGCGGACGCGCCTGATGTCTTTAAATCGAGTTCTGTGACCACAAGCACTGTAGTCTCTCTCAGCGCGAGTTTTTTTTTTGCGCAGGGAACCGAGAGCACTTCTCAAGATGACTCGACCAATACAAATATTTTCGCGATTCTAGATCGGGCAGCAGACCGAGATCAGAGGTTTCTGTCCAGATGACTCGAATAATACGAATAAGTTTCCGGACCTAGCTCGGCTAACAGACCGAGTTCAGACCTTTGCATTAAACAGGCGAACGCGCCTAATCATTCAATGTCGATTAGCTGTGCTTACCAGCTCTCCAGCTGTCCTAAAGCTCGAGTTATACTCAGAAAACCGTTAGCGCGTATCAAGATAACTCAAAACGGCCGATCCCGCCACAGTGCTTTCGATAGTAATATTCACCCGATCGAGCTGAGATCAAGATGGCGAGCGGGAATAAGATCGAATATCACGGGAAAAAAAAACCAGAGCTTAAACGAATTGTTGAATTCCGAGAACAAAATGTTCAACCGACCAAAAGTCAGCAAAAGTTCCGTCGAGATTTGTCTTGCCAACTAGCTCTCCAGCGCGCCGGAATTACTCTTAGCTTCCAGCGATAACTTGCTAAGGGAAGCTCTACGAGTTACTGACAACGCGTATCAAGATGACTCGAAACGGCCGATCTCGCCGGGACGCTTTCTGGCAGTGAACGGTACCCGATCGAGCTGAGATCAAGATGGCGAGCGGGAATAAGATCGAATATCACGGAAAAGAGCTCAAACGAATTGTTGAATTTGAAGAACAAAATTTTCAACCGACCAAAAGTCAGCAAAAGGTCCGTCGAGATTTGTCTTGCCAACTAGCTCTTCAGCGCCCTGGAACTGGGAACCGGCGGTAAACCGTCAACCTGGTTACCGCTGGGAACCTCGTAGAGCTCTTTTTTTGCACGGCGATCGTCGAAACACATCATGAAAATTTCTGAAGCTAGAAACGAAAAACTCGAAAAATCACGATTTTCTGTTTTTATCCAACATCGGTTCCCCCAAGTGTTCTGATAGTTTTACTGCACCCACAGACCTGAAAATTTACTGGCAGACGCGACATGACCCACTACAGGCGCGAAAAATATGGTTTCTCAAAATGAATTGTCAAATATCTTCAAATCTTCGAAAACCACCCAAAAGTTATAACTTTGTCCTTTCTGGTAGGATCGTATAACTGGGCGCCGGCGGTAAACCGTCAACCTTTCTTACCGCCGGAGGACTCGTAGAGCTTCCTGACAATATATAATGTGGAAAAGAATTTCAGAGAACGACTAGTTTTTCAGCCCAAGCGATTATAGACCTCTCAAGATGAATCTAATAAAACAAACGAACAGTTTTCCAATCGAGCTCGAGTATGAAACCGAGTTCAGACCTCTGAATGCGACAGGCGGACGCGTCTGATGTCTGCGGATCGATTCCTGTGATTACCAGCTCTGCAGCCCCCCATACAGCATGAGTTAAGTGCAGAAAACCGAGAGTACCTCTCAGGATGACTCGAATAATACAACAGTTTCGCGGATCTCGTTCGAGCAGCAGACCGAGTTCCGAGCTTTCGGTTCGACGAACGGACGCGCCTGATGTCTCGGAATCGATTCCTGTGACCAGCAGCACTGTAGCCCTTCCCCAACACGATTTAAGTAGAGAAAACCGAGAGCACTTCTCAAGATTACTCGACCAATACCAATAGGTTCGCGAACCTAGCTCGGGAGCAGGCCGAGTTCAGAGCTCTTGATTCAACGAACGCGCCTGATAATTCTCAATCGATTTCTGTGATTATCATCGAGTTAATTAAGTACGAAAAACCGGGAGCGTCTGTAACAATGACTCACATAATACGAATAGGTTTGCAACCCTAGCTCGGCTAGCAGACCTAGTTCAGACCTCTAGATTCAACAGGCGGACGCGCCTGATTATTCTGAATGCATGAGCTGTGCTGACCAGCTCTGTAGTGGTCCTGAAGCTCGAGTTATCTTGATAAAACCGACAGCGCGTATGAAGATGATTCCAAACGGCGGTTCCCGCCTGCCTTCAAAGTTACCCGATCGAGCTGAGATGAAGATGAGGGGAATAAGATCGAATATAATAGGAAAAAATACTAGAGCTCTAACGAATTTTCAAACTGGACGCCGGCGGTAAACCGTGAACCTTGGTTACCGCCGGGAGACTCGTAGAGCTTCCAGCTCGACTGAAGTTGAGAACACCGAGGACCTACCAACATTCCGACTTATAGTAAATATTTTGTATCCTCTCAATGCGACAGGCGCACGCGTCTGATGTCTGCGAGTCGACTTCTATCATTACCAGCCCTGCAGCCCCCCCTACAGCCCGAGTTGAGTGCAGCAAACTGACAGCACCTCTCAGAATGACTCCAACAATACAGTAGTTTCGCAGACCTAATTCGGGCAGCAGACGCATGCGCCTGTTCTCTCTAAATCGATTGCTGTCCCCAGCAGCACTGTAGCCTCCCCCCAGCACGAAATACCGACAGCACTTCTCAGGATGACTCGAACAATACGAATAGTTTTGCATACCTAGTTCGAGCAAGAGGCCAAGTTCAGTGCTCTCGAGTCAACGAACAAAGGCGCCTGGTGATTTCCAATAGATTTCTGTGACTACGAGCTCTGTAGCTGCCCTACGGCAAGAGTTAAGTACAGAAAACCGAGGGCGTCTATGAAGATGACCCAAATAATACAAATAGGTTTGCGGACCTAGCTCGGCTAGCAGACCGAGTTCAGACCTCTAGATTTAACAGGCGAACGCGCCTAATGATTCTGACTGCGATAGATGTGCTCGCCAGCTCTGTAGCTGTCTTACAGCTCGAGTTAAGACAAGAAAACTGAAAGTTTATGTCAAGATGACTCGAATAATACGAACAGATTTTCGGACCTAGCTCGGCTAGCAGACCGAGTTCAGACATATGGGTTCAACAGGCGAACGCGCCTGCTCATTCTGCATGAATGAGCGGTGCTTACCAGCTCTGTAGCTGCCCTAGAGCTCGAGTTATGTTCAGAAAACCGACAGCGCGTATCAAGATGACTGACTTGAAACGGGCGTTCCCGCCACAGTGCTTTTTGGCCTTCAAAGTTACCCGATCGAGCTGAGATCAAGATGGCGAGCAAGAATAAGATCGAATATCACGGGAAAAAAAACTAGAGCTCTAACGAATTGTGAATTTTCGAGAACGAAATTTTTAACCGAACACAAGTCAGCAAAAGTTCCGTCGAGATTTTTCTTGCCAACTTGCTCTCCAGCGCTCCGGAATTACTCTAAAGCTTCCAGCAATAACTTGCTAAGGGAAGCTCTACGAGTTATTTTGAGAATAAAAGTTCAACCGACCAAAAGTCACCACAAGGTCCGTCGAGATTTTCTTGCCAACTGGGCGCCGGCGGTAAACCGTCAACCTTTCTTGCCGCCGGGGGACTCGTAGAGCTTCCTGACAATATATACTGTGGGAAAAAACTCCAAAGAACGACTACTTTTTTAGCCCAAGCGATTTCAGACCTCTCAAGATAACGCTAACAAAAAACAAACAGTTTCGCAACCCAGGTCGAGTATCAAACCGAGTTCAGACCTCTGAATGCGACAGGCGGGCGCGTCTGATCTCTGCGAATCCACTCATGTGATTCCCAGCCCTGAAGCCCCCCTACAGCCCGTGTTAAGTGCAGAAAACCGACAGTATCGACTCGAATAATATAATAGTTTTGCCAACCTAGTTCGAGCAGCAGACCGAGTTCCGAGCTCTGGAATCGACCGAAAGACGCGCCTGATGTGTGCAGATCGATATGTATGACCTGCAGCACTGTCGCCCTCCCCCAGCACGAGTTGAGTGCAGAAAATTGAGAGCACGTCTCAGGATCATTCGGACAATACGAACAGTTTCGCGAACCTAGCTCGGGAAGCAGGCCGAGTTCAGAGCTCTCGGTTCAATAGACGAACGCGACGGATGATTCCCCATCGATGTCTGTGACAATGAGCCCTGTAGCTGCCCTACAGCTCGAGTTGAGTACAGAAAACCGAGGGCGTCTATCAAGATGACTCGAATAATACGAATAGGTTTGCGGACCTAGCTCGGCTAGCAGACCGAGTTCAGACCTCTCGATTCAACAGGCGAACGCGCGTGATGATTCTGAGTGCGATAGGTGTGCTTACCAGCACTGTAGCTGCCCTAAAGCTCGAGTTAAGTACAGAAAACCGGGAGTGTCTATCAAGATGACTCGAATAATACGAATAGGTTTGCGGACCTAGCTCGACTGGCAGACCGAGTTCAGACCTCTCGATTCGGGCGAACGCGCGTGATGATTCTGAGTGCGATAGCTGTACTTACCAGCTCTGTAGCTGCCCTACAGCTCGAGTTAAGTACAAAATACCGACAGCGCGTATCAAGATGACTCGAAACGGTCGTTCCCGCCGGGACGCTTTTTGGCCTTCAAAGTTACCCGATCGAGCTGAGATCAAGATGGCAAGCGGGAATAAGATCGAATATCATGGGAAAAAATATTGGAGCTCTAACGAATGGTCAAATTTCGAGAACAAAATTTTCAACCGACCAAAAGTCACCAAAAGGTCCGTCGAGATTTTTCTTGCCAACTAGCTCTCCAGCGCTCCGGAAGTGGCGCCGGCGGTGAACCGTCAACCTGGTCACCGCCGGGAACCTCGTAGAGCTCCTTGCACGCGTAAGAAAGCTCAGGATCGAAGCGAAGAGCTTATCGGAGCTTTTCTAGAAAAACGTAAAAATGAGATTTTTCGGAGTCAACATGAAGTCGGTTGCCGGAAGTCAACTGATACTAAAACTGCCTCTAGAGAGCTGAGCTGCTGAGGAAACAAAGTTTATATGCCAATGCTCGGCGTAAAAATCTGCTTTCTCAAAATGAATTGTCAAATATCTTTCAAAAAATCGCAAAACCACCTAAAAGCTGCCACATTGTCCTTTCTGACCGGGTGGGCCAACTGGGCGCCGGCGGTAAACCGTCAACCTTTCTTACCGCCGGGGGACTCGTAGAGCTTCCTGACAGTAAATAGTGTGTAAAAAAACTCCAAAGGACGACCAGTTTTTCAGCCCAAGCGATTTCACACCTCTCAAGATGACTCTAACAAAGAACAAACAGTTTCGCAATCCAGTTCGAGTATCAAACCGAGTTCAGACCTCTGAATGCGACAGGCGGGCCCGTCTTGTCTGCGAATCCACTCATGTGATTCCCAGCCCTGCAGCCCCCCTACAGCCCGAGTTAAGTGCAGAAAACCAGCAGTATCGACTCGAATAATAAAATAGTTTTGCGGACCTAGTTTGAGCAGCAGACCGAGTTTCAAGCTCTGGAATCGACAGACAGACGCGCCTGATGTGTGCAAATCGATATCTGTGACCCGCAGCACTGTAGCCCTACCCAGCACGAGTTGAGTGCAGAAAATCGAGAGCACTCTTCAAGATGATTCGGACAATACGAATAGTTTCGCGAACCTAGCTCAGGCAGCAGGCCGAGTTCAGAGCTCTCGGTTCAACAGACGAACGCGAATGGTGATTTCCCATCGATGTCTGTGACAATGAGCCCTGTAGCTGCCCTACAGCTCGAGTTAAATACAGAAAACCGAGAGCGTCTGTCAAGATGACTCCAATAATGCGAATAGGTTTGCGAACCTAGCTCGGCTAGCAGACCGAGTTCAGACCTCTGGATTCAACAGGCGAACGCGCCTGATAATTCTGAATGCGATAGGTGTGCTTACCAGCTCTGTAGCTGCCCTACAGCTCGAGTTAAGTACAAAATACCGACAACGCGTATCAAGATGACTCGACACGGCCGTTCCCGCCGGGACGCTTTTTGGCAGTAAAAGGTACCCGATCGAGCTGAGATCAAGATGGCGAGCGGGAATAAGATCGAATATCACGGGAAAAAATACTAGAGCTCTAACGAATGGTCAAATTTCGAGAACAAAATTTTCAACCGACCAAAAGTCAGCAAACTGGCGCCGGCGGTGAACCGTCAACCTGGTCACCGCCGGGAACCTCGTAGAGCTCCTCTCACTGGTAAGAGTGCAGAGAATCGACACAGAGTCAAAAAATTCAGATTTTTCAAAAATCTTGAAGTTCGATTTTTTCGATTTTCATATTCGCTTAGTTCCTGGAAGTCAGCTCCTGTAAAAATGCATCGAGAGAGCTGAGCTGCTGTTAGAGGGAAGTTTATATGCCAATACTCGGCGTAAAAATCTGCTTTCTCAGAATAAATGGTCAAATATCTTTCAAAAAATCGCAAAACCACCCAAAAGTTGCCACATTGTCCGTTCTGGCCGGGTGGGCCAACTAGCTCCACCCCGCGCCGGAATTCCTCTAGCTCATCGATGCCGAAGAGCTCTACGAGGTAAGGTCCGTCGAGATTTTTCTTGCCAACTAGCTCTCCAGCGCTCCGGAATTACTCTTAAGCTTCCAGCAATAACTTGCTAAGGGAAGCTCTACGAGTTACTAGCTCCACCCCGCGCCGGAATTCCTCTAGCTCATCGATGACGAAGAGCTCTACGAGGTATTACTCTTAAGCTTCCAGCAATAACTTGCTACGGGAAGCTCTACGAGTTACTAGCTCTCCACCGCCTCGGAATTATGATTAAGCTTCCAGCAATAACTTGCTGAGGGAAGCTCTACGAGTTACTAGCTCCAGCTCGCGCCGGAACTTGTCTGCGTCCAAAACCCGGATAGCGAAGCCAAGCGCGGAACGCCGCACGGGGACCTCTGCCGGGCCGCCTAAAACGATGCGCGGGACGCTGGAAAACCTCGCAGGAGACGCTTGCAAGGGCGCTTGTTACGATGCGTGGGGCCCTGCAAAGCGCGCCAGGAAGATCTGCCTAGGAGCCTGGAAGATCTGCCGAATCTCTTCCGAAGCTCTGCCGAAGCGCTTCGCGCACCCTGGAGCCACGCGTATTGGGAAACGCTAGGAAGCCACGCTCCCGGACACGCTGCGACCTCCGGCAACCTGCTCCGGGGATCGTGGAGCGGCGGAGGTGGGCGTGTGCTCCTCACCACCCACCGCCGGCTTCTTATCTGAAACCCTCAGCTCTCCAAGGAGCTATCCGGGAATTCCTCTAGCTCATCGATCACGAAGAGCTCCACGAGATACTTGGTAGCGTCGATTGGTAGCGTCCAAAACCCGGATAGCAAAGAGGCACTCACACAAACGAGCACACGCACATAAGCACGCACACACGAACACACACACACACACATACAAACACATATACATACACAAGAACGCACACATACGCCAGCATGTTCCACACACACACACACACGCACACACACACACACGCACACACTCACACACACACGCACACGCAACACATCCACGCGCAAAGGGCGACACACACGCGCAAACGCGCACACACGAACACACAGCACATCTCACATACACACAGGGACGCGCACACGCACACGGATCACACAAGCACATAGACACACGGGGGCACACACAAACACCCACACGCACACACGCACACACACACACACACTCGCGCACGCACAACCCACGCACACAGACGCACACGCAAGCATCCATGGAAACCTACGCACTGACGACCACACGATGACGCACGCACCGCAGCCAACTCGGCCCCCCCCCCCCGCGCTCCCCTGCCGCCCCCACGCACCCCCGCCCTCCCCGCCGGCGCTCCGGAGGGGGGAGGCACCGCCCCATTTTGGGGCCGGCCCTCCCTCCGCTCCAACCACTCCGCCCTCGCGGAGCGCCAGAGGGGGGGGAGGGGGGAGGGGCGGGGGGCGCGCGGACGGCGGCAGCACCGCGCGCACGCACGCGCACACGCACATGCGCAGACGAACAACGAACAGGATGGCAAAGAGGATATCACACAAGCAAGCACACGCACACACACACAGACTAGCACACAAGAGCACACACGTACGCCAGCATGCTCCACACACATGCGCACATACACACATGCACACACACGCACACACACACACACACGCAAAGGTCCACACACACACGCGCAAACGCGCACACGCAAACACACATATATACACAAGAACCCACACAGACACACAGACACATGCAGCCACACATGCAGCCTGACAGACACACAGACACATGCAGCCACAAATCTGACACACAGCTTGAGGAGCTTGAGGACATGCAGCCACACAGACACACAGACATAAACACACGCAAACGTTTACACACACACGCACACACACGCGCGAGCACCCAGACACGCACGCGCACACGCACACACGGTCGCGCACACACACACACACACACACATACGAGACACGCGCGAGCCCCCCCCCA
This sequence comes from Prorocentrum cordatum, assembly GCA_963575745.1. Taxonomy (NCBI): domain Eukaryota; class Dinophyceae; order Prorocentrales; family Prorocentraceae; genus Prorocentrum; species Prorocentrum cordatum. Next base: position 90,226 of record CAUYUJ010000983.1, read on the forward strand.
CCACCACCACCACAAACACACACACACACACACAAGCGCACACACAGACGCAATCGCGAACACCCGCGGCTAACCACGCACAGACGACAACGCGGTGACAGACCCATTCCCCGACTAAGCAGCGCACTCTACCCCCGCGCCCCCCAGCCGCCCCCAAGCGCCACCGCCCACCCCGCCGGCGCTCCGGAGGGGGGAGGCACCGCCCCATGTTGGGGCCGGCCCTCCCTCCACTCCAGCCACTCCGCCCTCGCGGAGCGCCGAAGAGATGGGGGGGGAGAAGGGGGAAGGGGGCGGCGGGGGTGCCAGCGCCGTGCTCGCACACAGACACACACACACACACGCACACACAAGGATGCACGTTTCCTCAGGAAGCGCGCCGCGTCGCAGGCGCGAGCGCGGGTCTCAAGTGCACACGCGGACATACACGCGCACACTAAGACACACAGACACACATACACACACACACACGAATACACAAACGCACGCCCGCACACTCAATGAGGGACGCCCTGGCAAGCGGCCATGGAGGGGCGATCTCATCCCAACCTGTGTGGATCAGAGCGGGGTAGGTCTACGCCTGTCCTGTCTGTCACGCGGCCCCGTTCGCCCTCTTCGCGTCGCCTGCGCGCGGTCTCCGCCTCCCTCGCCTGCTGCGCCTTCTCGTGAGCCTCCACGTCCGGAATCCCGATTGTGGCGATGCGCGGGCGCGCTTGAGGGCGCGGCGGTTCGGTGGACGCCGTGCCAGCGCCGGCGCCCACACGAACGACAACGCCAGCCACAATCCTCGTCGTCGCCCCGCCTCCACCGCCCACTGACGGGGCCGAAGCCCCACAGTGCGCGCCAGCATCCCCAGCACCCTCGGACGCGGCGGCCTCTCGCGCACCCTCGAAGCCGCCCTGGGCGAACACCTCTGGAGGCGCAGCCGCGGGCGAAGCCTCGGGCAGGGTCCCCGCCGCTGGAACCACCGGCGCAGAAACAGCGCCCGACGCACTGCGCGCCGCTCGCTCCTGGAACTCCTTCAACTTTGCCTCCGGGATTGCCCCGTCCACGCGCCCATGCCACCCCTTTGCCCCTTGCTGGCCGAAGTGCCTCTTGCAGAACACGCCGCATCCCTCCGCGGGGAAACTGCGGCACTGCGCACCCACTCCATCCCCCCAAGTACGAGCCAAACATTTCCTTTCATCGATCGTCTTCGGCGTAAAGCGATGCCACTCGCGGTCGGCAGGTGGCGCCCCCACGCCTGGCTCGACCGCGGCAGGAGCCGGGCCCGCGGACGGGACGCCCGAGGCCCTGCCAGCGTCGTCGTCCTCGCCGCCCGTGCTGCCCAGAGCAGGCGGGGACAGCCCGCGCTTCTTGCCCCTGCGCAACGGCGGCTGCGGCTGCCCCGAAGCGCCGGGGTCCCCGTCGCCAGCGCCAGGATCCCCGCCACCCGCCCGACGCCGCTTGCCCGGTGGCTCGCCACCCGACGCCTGCTGCCCGGCGGGCGCACTCGGCGGCGCAGACGGCGCGGCAGACGTGCTGGAAGCAGCGCCGCCGCCGCCATCGCCGCTCCCCGCAGACCCCGCCGCGCGCCCGCCTGCATGCCCGAGAGGCGCAGTCGGCGGAGCCGGCGGCGCACCAGACGGTCCCGCACCAGCGCTGCCGCCGGCGCCCCCCGCAGACCCCGCCGCCGCGCGCCCGCCGCCTCCGCCCCGCGGACCCGCCCTGCGCACATACGCAAACACATACGCGCCCATGTGCACCTGGTGGTTTCTGGCGATCTGCGCCCAAGTCTGGAGGTGGACAGTACTGTCGTCGAATTTGGCGTATTCGTTCACGCCCACGGATGCATACGCATAGTAGTGTCCGCTCGTCGCGCTTTCGCCCTGGTGCACCACGACCCCCGAGAAATCGTACTCGCACTCGGAATCCACAGGCCGCAGAATCTGAGGAAAGCGCACAGGGCGTCTGTCGTACCACTCGCCTATCACCCGCTGCACGATCACGAAGAGCACGGGCGGCGACCGCTCCCAGCGATTGCCTGTATATACCCTGATGCCTTGACAGACCCCGGCCGCCGCCCTCTGAGCATCATCGAGGTGAGCGTGCGCCGGACATCCTTGCCCTGGCTCACCGACATGCCTTAATTCCAGCCGGATCAACTCCTCCAGATCGCACGGCCCCCGGTAGTCGGGGCCGAGCAATTCGGAAGGCACCACCTTGAGAAACGTCTTAATTTCCCCCTTGTCCGAACTTGCTGTGCACGCGGCGCATCGCCTCCGCTGCCGAAACGCAATGCCGCAGACGTGCTGCTGGAGCACACTGCGCTGCCCGTGAGCCCCCCCTGCGGTGCAAACGGGGTGTTCGGCCGCGGTAACGGCATGGAGGGCGGCCAGGAAGAACTCTGACGCGTCGCATTGCTTCGGTCTCCCTTGCTGATCGAATTCTGCAAATTCTCGCTCACCAAAGAGCCCCTTGCGCGCGGCTATAGCGAGTGGCGCGACGGCGTCGACCCCCTGGACAGAGAGAGCCGCGGCCTGAGCTCCGAGCGCGCACGCCGCGCAAGAGTCTGCACCCAGAGGGCACCGGCCGTGCTCGTGGAGAAGCCGACGGAAGGGAGCCAGGCGCAGCAGCACCTGCGCGACTGAGCTCACGAAGCAAGTATTGCCGAGGTTTGCGATGCCCACGCCAGAGCCGCGGCCGCAGTGCCACTGCAGCTCCCTGGTGACCTCCTCCTGGGACACGCCGTAAGCTGCCATGCACAGATCCCGGTCCAGCGGGCGCAGCTCTGGCGGCTCTGCACCATCGCCAACAGTCGCCGCCGTGCGAAACATTTCCCCCCAAAGATCCCTCGGCACGACGGTGCCCCTACCGGCGCCGCGGCCGGCACCCCCGCGCCCACGCCCCCGCGAAGCAGCGCTCCCAGTGGACGGTGCCGCCGCCGCATCTGCGGTCGCCGTCGCGTCGCCGCCGCGGCCGCGGCCCCTGCCCCGCCCCGCAGGCCCTGCGTCGGGCGCAATGTATGCCGGTGGCACCGTCAGAGCCTGGCCCGGGCGCAGCGCGTGCGAGGGCAGAGGCGTCTGCACAGACGCCGCAGGGGCCACCTCCCCGTCCGAAGGCGCTGATCCAGTGGCGTCGTCGTCGTCGTCGTCGTCGCCCACCTCGTCACCGACGCCCGCTGAGCTCCCCACGGCGCGAGGCGGGCCTGGCGGCGACGCCCGAGGCACCGTCGGCGGCGCGGGCGCCGAGCTCGACTCCGGGTTGCCCCGTCCCGCGGGCCCATCCCCCACGTCCCAGCCGTACTCCTGCGCCCTCTGCTTGGCGATTTCGTAACTCGCTTTGAAAAACCTGCTTTCGAAGCGTTGGACCCCCTCGCGGACGTACTGGGGCGGGCCCCGCTGCAGGATTTCCCAGGGCGGCAGGTTGTAGACGAGGACGCGATGGGCCACGCGAACGCGACTGAGCATGACGTACAGGTGCAGCCACCAGTCATCGGCGCCCATGTTCATGGGCTTCTGGAGCACCATGGTGGCCGCATCCATGCCCAAGCCCTGCGCCGTCTGCACGGTGCGAACTTTCTCTGGCAGCAACGGGATCTGGTACCTCGTAACCTTCACCTTCCGAAGCTTTCGCTCGCCATCGTCTTCGTAGTAGTGATGGTTCCACTCCCAGGACGCCCTGTGCGGCGCGATCTGCACGACCCCTGCTCCGAACCCTAGGTCCTCCGTGAAGTCATCAAACTTGACGAGGACACCGCGAGGCAAACGCTTGCATCGATAATAACCGAGCCTGTGGGCGTCGTGAGTCTTCTTTTCGCGCCAATCCGCGCCCGGCGTCTCGAACTCTCGCGGGTGGAACCGCACGTCCTTGACTACCCCCACGGCGTCCTGGACGATCTGGTGCTTCGCCGACAACTTCACGGTCAGCCGCACACGCATGCCGATGTACAGCGGGCACATGCCGATGAGGTGACCAGTGTTGTTCACGTTCGGCACCTGCAGCATGGCCTTGTAATGCTCCTCACCGAAGGCCGTGGGGGCTGGGGGCAAGTCCACGGCCTGTACGTACAGCAGCATCTGCCCCTTCTCCCTGGCCTCTCGCACGGCCCGATACTGCATCTGCCTGTGCACGGCCTCCCAGGCGATGCCCATCTCGAACCCGTCTTTGACAGCGGGGTCCTGCAGCCGCTTGTCGTTCTTACCGGGTCGGACCACCCACCCTTGCACCACCCTTTTCTGCTCGGCCGTGAACTTCTTGCCCTCCCTCATGGTCTTCAAGAACCCCGGCATGAAAGGGCAGGGCGCGTGCGGAGTAACGAGCCTGTCCTTGAAGCGGTGCGTCTCGTACAGAAACATCGCGTGGGTCACGCCGTCCAAGAATATCGACTGCCCATTGCGGACGTGAACCCACTGGTCGGGTGCCTCACGCTGCAGCAGGGAAGACCTCTTGCCTTTGCCGCTCACAGGGCCCAGCTGATAAAAGTCACCCAGGAACATGACAATCGGAGCCTTCCCGAACATGTGTCCCCGCTCCATGTACAGGTCCACGTCGCAATTGTGCGTCGCCTTCCGGGCTTTGCACATGCGAAACGATGCAGCGCCGAGAAGCGCAGGCGGCACCATGGACACCTCCTCCACGATGACGGCCTTGAGAGCGTTCATGCGGTCCACGAAATCATCCTCGACTTTCTGCCCGGAGAGCCTAGCGATGGTCAAGGCCTGCTGCCCGCTCAGCCCGAAGCCGCTGTGGATCGTCTCCCCCCCGATGACGCGCGCAGCGCTGTTCGACGAGGCCACGGCGATCTCCGATCCCTTGCCGAACACCTCGGCGAACAGACGCCGCAGCAGTTTCACCACCTCCGTCTTCCCCGTCCCGCCCTCCCCGTGCAACAGGAGAGCCATCTGCTCCACCGGCTTGGGGCTTTTTCCGCTGCGCAGATCTTCCTCGTATGCCACGATGGCCTCCACCTGGCCCACGACCAGGGCGACCACCGCCTTCTGCTCCTTATTGAACGTCACCGGGTTGTCCGCCCTGGTCGCCCACTCGTCCAACAGCCTCTGCGCGATGTCGCGCGCCCGCGGCGGCCGCTTCTCGTCGCCGGCAACCGCGGGCGCCGGCGGCCGACCAGGCACGAGCGCGGCAGGCGCCGAACCCGCGAGGCCGCCCCCCCCGTCGCCATCCCCAGGCAAGCCCTCAGCTCCCTTCTTCCTGTATCGGAACGCCTCCTTCTGCTGTGCTTTGCCTTCCTCGAACTGAGAGTCGCCCAAGTCGAGACCACCGAATCCGGTCTGCCTTCCAGTACTCGCGGCAGCAGGCTGCGGCTTATGGTCTCTCGCATAACCCTCAAGGAAGATGTTCTTATAGACCAGGCTTTGTGACGACCCACGAATTTGCTCCAACTGGGCCACCGCGGGCACCTCGCTATCCGGCACGGCGAACCTGGCCTTCTGTCGGTGCGCCGCCCACGCTTCGTCCGCCTCGCCCTCGTCCACCTCCTCAGCAAAACCGTCGAAGGCTCCGCCACCGGCGCCCGCCCCCTCCTCCTCGTCCGCCTCCCCGGCAGGCCGATTCTCCGCTGGCTGCAGCTCAGAGTACACAAAGTCCTTGGCCTCCGGACGAGTCTTGATTCGCGGCCGCCCTTTCGCCTCCGCCTCCACGTCGAGGTTCGTCGCGACCTGGACGGTCCAGCGCGCCATGAACTCGGCGGCGCTGGGGCGCTGTGCAAAATGGCCCGGGCCCTCCTCGGAGCCGCGATCCAGATCGATGTCCTCGATCGTGAACCACTTTCCAGCTCGCCGCTCGCAAAGCTCGTACTGCCTGGACAACGCCACCTGCTTCGCCCACCACTCCTCCCAGGCAGGCTTATGCTTCCCGGACGCGTCGACACCGGCCCTGTAGGGCGCCCAGGCTGCCGCCCCCTTCTCAGCCGGCTGCAACGGGCGAAAAATCACCGACTTGAACAGCGCGTTCACCTCTTCCTCTTTCTCCTTCGAAGGCATCGCGAAGCCGAAGAACTTGGGCACCCTGAACGGCGCGCCGACGCGGAGCTTCTGCACTCGGGAGGCGGCGGCCGGGTGCGAGTCTGCGAACGCGTACGTCTCGAAGTCCTGCGCGTCGAAGTGGAGCGGGTTGGCCTGAGCTGTGTACACGTACATGGCGTAATGGTACATGCCCATGGACTTCAGGGGCTCCCTGTCGCCGCGATGCAGCCAGTCCATCTTCATGTCGTGCTCCTGCCGTGCCCGGTATTCGACGGCCTGCTGCTGCTGCTCCTGCTCGGGCTGGCCCTCCCCAGCAGCACCGGCACCCGCGCCCTCCCCGACGACGCCGTTGACGACCTCGGCGCGAAGCGTTGCGCGCCCCTCGCCCAGCGCATCCATGATACCGCCCCCCCCCTCGCCGTCCTCTTCTCCCGCGGCCGGCTGGTCCACCTCGATGTCCTCTGCGCGGGGGTCGGTCCAGAAGTCGTCCCTTTTCTCGTGAACGGCGTGGCTTGCCTGGAACGCCAGCGCCACGATCCCCTTGCAATACAGAGTCCAGGTGTCATGGGAGCAGTAGCACTCGTGGCCATACTGCATCTGAAACATCATCTCGGGCAACTTCTTCAGGAGCGCCCGGTGCGAGCTGGTCGTGAGCTTGATGATTGTTCGCCTGGCAGAGTCGAGCACTCCGCCCCAGCCGCTGCGACGAGCGACAGCAGCGGCCCGGGCCCCGTCGACGTCCTCCTTGCCCTCCTCCTCCGCCGCCTCATCCGCCTCCCGCTCCGCCCTCTGCTGGAGTCGGAGCCACTCCAACCCGGTGCTCTGCGCGTGCAGCACTCCGAGGTCTCCCGCGATCGGCCCCGCCTTGGTCGTGTAGTCCGTCTGGTAGTGCGCCATATTGATGGCGTCCATGAACACGGCCTCCAGGGAGTGCAAAACGTGCTCCCGCAGGCTGCCCGGCGGACCGCTGCCGCTCGCGCCAGCAGCTGAGGCGGAGGCGGCGGGCGAGGCAGGCGCGCTCGATGCAGGGCCGCCAGAGGCCGCGCTCGATGCGGCGCGGCCCGGCGCCCGCGACCTCGGCTCTGTCTCGACGGCTGATTCTGCCAGCTCGCGCTCCGCGCGCAGGTCGCTGTAGTAGCCCAGGCCCTGCTCCCCCTTTTTGAACACGAACCCGGGCCGGCTGCCGTCGTAACAGGAAGCCGCGCAGAAGCTCGCGGTGTCCTCGCCCTGTGGATCTGCCGGCCCGACTGCCTGCTTTACGCCGCTTTGTTCCGGCGTCGGCGGAGGCGGCGGACCCAGGTCATACGCATCGACCAAATCGAACACATCTTCATCGCCCCCACCCATGTCCCAGATGTCCCCCGCGTCGGGATCGTCCATCGTGGTGGTCGGCGCCCCGCCGAGCAAGCCGCCTCCCCTGGGCAGGCCGAGGCGGCGGCCCACGGGCAGGCGCGCCCCCCCCGCCGCAGGCGCGCGCACCGACCCCTCGCCCGCTCCGCCCACGCCCTGAGTTGCGGCCGACACCCCTGATTCCGTGGAACCTCCGCTCTGCCCGGCGCCCTCGTCGCAACCGGTGCCGCCAGTCTCGGCCCCAGCCAGCGCCTCCGACGCGTCGCCGACCGGCTCGGCGAACGCACCAGGCTCCGGAGGCGGCGGCACGGCCGGGTCGACGTCGGCCGCGGACGCGCCCCCGACGCTGTCGTCGCCGGGCAGGTCGAGCACCACGCGGTCCAGACACTGGACGTCCAGGTTGCTCCGCAGACACACCTGGCCCACAGGGTTCGTGCTCCCGTGGTACGGGTGGTACCGCACCACGTCGACGCGACCAGCTCTGCCGTACCGGTTGCAGCGGTGCGCCCACGGGCCGTAGCCTTCAGCCGGAACGTCGCCCAGATCCAGGCGCTCGCCAGGCGGGTTCCACTGCCCCTCCTCCAACGGGCCGCACGCGTACTGAACCTTCGCACCTTCCGGAAGCACCAAATCCTTCCCCTTGCGCAGGCGCCGCCAGACGAGAGAGGCGGCCGGGCGCTTCCTGGACGGGTGGCTGTACACCGCAGTCTCGTACTCGTGGTAGAAGCCAAGCCGGCACACCTTGCAGTGCTGAGGCACATCGTCGTTCGTCTTGTGCTTCCAGCACGTGGGACCGCACCTGTGCAGGTGGCCACGGATGATACACTTGCGCGCGTCCCGCGCGAAGCAGCCCGCCCAGGTGCGCGCCTCCTCGTCCGGGCGGTCCGCAAAGTGCATGGCCGCGGTGCCGCCCGCGCGCTCGCGGTACGCAGGCTTGCGGCGGTACTGCGGCTGCAGCGTCACGTGCGCACCCGTGAGAGGCTCGCCAAAGACCGCCGGGTACTGTGCCCGCTGCTCATGGGGATCGGGCTCTGGATCTGCACACGGCGCGAACGGGCGCTGCCGGCGCGGACCCTCAATTGCGGGCTGCTCCTGCAGCATCGCTCGCTCCTCTCCGAGATCGATCTTCATCATGGCCGCAACCTCGTTCCGCAGCTCTTCTGTGGACAATTTCTTGTCATCACGGACAGAGCGGCGCCCCGCGTCGTACTCCGGCTTGAGAAGCTTCCCGAGCTGACGGCGCGAAGCGCCAGCGATCGTATGGTACTGCAAGGAGAGGTCGTCCTCCTCCAGCTTCCCGTCCGCGAACGCGAGACGTCGATCCCGCGGGGCGAGCGGAAGCGGCGGCAGCCACTCCCGCCCGCCCCGCCCGTCCAAGCCCAGCTGCCGGCCCACCTCCTCCGCCGCGTCGAACTGCACGCTGCCGACCCGGGCGAGCACGGCCTCCCTCCACTTCCTCAGACGCCCCTCGAGGCCTTCGACGTCCCCCGAGCGCAGCTTCGCGAGGAACGCGCCAGTCATCGGGTGCAGGCGCCACAGGTGGATGTGCGGATGGATGCCGCCGCGCCCCTGCGACTCCACGGGGCCGAAGTACGCGCGGACGAGCCCGAACGCTCCACACGCCCCCGTGGCGGCCACGCCGTCGGAGACGCCCGTGGCCCCGCGCTGCGGCGTGACGCCGACGACATGCTCCAGGAACAGTTCCAGCATGAGGTTCGTGACCATGGCCTGCGACACCGGGTCTGCGGCCACCCGCCGCAGCATCTCCCGCGTCGAGGGCATCACGGGAGAGGTCTCCTCCAGCAGCCGCCATTGCTGCACGGAGGCGCCCTCGTACATCAGGGACACCATCAGATTCCGAGTGTCCGCGATGTTCGGCGTCGTGAACACCAGGGGCGGACCAAAGAGCCGGGTGTAGCTGGTACTGATGTGCCGCAGCGTGGTCCGGTGCGCGTCGGAGCCGACGACATCGCGGTTGCTGAGCAGCATGCTGCGCAGCGCGCTCTTGACGTTCCGGGGCACGCCCTCGTGGCCCAGGGCCTGCTTCAGGCCCGCCCCCCTGCCGAGCTCGGCCACGACCAGCGCCAGATCCTCCGGCGTCAAAGCGGCCAGGTCCGCGATGCTTTCCCCGAGGCGGTGCTTGCGCACGAATAACCTGGCCGACTGAATGATTGCCTTTCTGCGCCAGAGGCAATACTGGGCCGTGAGCAGGTCTGCGTGGCGACGCCAGCGCGGCACGGGCGACTCAGACGCGGGGGGCGCCTTCGCAGCGTCGGGCGCGGGCGCCCGCGCAGCGTCGGGCGCCGAGACGTCGTCGGGGACCACGTACTCGAGCTCCTCGCGAGCCATGAGGCACCGGCACCACTCGTCGTACGTCAACTTTGCGTCCCTCTCGAGTCCGAAGACGCCGTCCCCATACGGAAACGCGACAGGGTCGAAGGCGCTCCAGAAGCCGGGCGAGAACATGCTGACAGGCTCGGTTCCAGTGGGCACGACGACCCGCACCGCGCGCCTCGCCCCCCCGGCCTCGGCGCCCCCGGCCGGCGCGCCGCCGCCGCCGCCGCCGCCGGCCGCGCGCTTCCCGGCAACTCCTGGAGGAGGCCGCGTGGCCTGAATCTTCTGCTCCGTCTGCTCCAACTTCTTTGTGAGCGCCTCCTTCTTGCAGTTGGTGAGCAACTTCGCAGCCTTGCGGGCCTCTTCCGCGGCCTCCGCCAAGCGCCGGTCGAGATCTCGGTCCTGGAAATTCTCCATGCCGTCGAACTGCCGCGTTTCTGCCTCCGCGCGCTGCTTCTCGCGCGCAATCTCCTCCGCCCTCTGGAGGCTGAGGTGCACATTCGCCCACTGCTTGTCCAGATCGGCCATAATGTCGGCGTCCGCGACGGCGGCGCAGTACTCGCCTTCTTCGACACCCTCGCCGCCCTCTCCCTCGCCAGCCTCGCCCTCGTCGCCCTCTGCATCCTCCCCACCAGCGCCAGTAGCGTCCTCACCGCTGGCCCCTGCCTCGCCCTCTGCCTCGCCCCCGCCGTCTGCCGCCGCGTTCGCGTCGCCCTCCGCGCTCGCAGCGCCTGCACTCGTCCGCTTCGGCGGGGCCGAGCCCACGCCGGGCTGCACGGCATCGGCCGGGCCCTCCTGGCGAGCGTCGCCACCCTCACCCCCCACGGCCACGCACGCCGCGAGACAGCGAGGCAGGCCCAGGAGCGAGGAGCCGTCGCCATCGCCGTCGCCCTCGGGGTCCGCAAAGTTTCGCGCTGCCTCTTCGTCCCACCGCACTGCGGCGTACTGCTCGTTCGTGTCGCGGAGGTAATCGTAAGCGCGCTTGAAATCGTCGAGGGGCACGCCGAGCTCCTCCAACCGCGCCTTCTGCAGGGTGGCGGGATCGGAACCCGCGAAGACAATCTGCACAAACTCGACAAGATCGCTCTCCCGCGGCGGCAGCGACAGCACCTGCCGACCGCCGTCCGCCTGCGGGAACGCCACGAAGTTCCCCACGTACGCCTTGATCTGCTGGTCGATTGGAGCCCACTGGCCAGAATCGGCCTTGCAGTTGAACCGCCGCACGATGCCCCGCGCGATGGGCAGCAGAAGCTTCGCGCCCAGCGTGAGGTTCCGCAGCGGCGGTGGCAGCCGACCGATCCAGAGATCGTTGGCCAGCGCGCAGGGCGGCATCGTGGGCAACCTCTTGGAGAGCGCGCCGTGACACCCTGCGCAGATGGGCACCTTCTGCTTCGCGTCGGCCACGAGCACCCCGTCTGACTCGCGCCTGTCAATCTTGAAGCACTTCTTGTGCAAGAGCCACAGCTTCCCGTCTGGGCCAGGGTCGCGCACTGCGGACGCCTCCAGCTCCTCGAGGGGGATGCCGCCCGGGCGCTCGACGCCGTTGGGGCCCTCGCGCACGAAGCGCCACCGGGCGTGGTACCGTGCCGGGTCCAGCAGCGCGTGGGCGCGCTGCCGCTGCGTCAGGCGCATGGCCTGCGCCTGCGCGCCCGCGGCCTCGGATGCCTCTCCCCTCGCCGCCTCGAGCTCGGCGCGCGCGGGCGGCTTCGGCACCTCGTCGCAGAGCAGCGAACGCTCCCCGGCGCCGGCCGGCTGCTGCCAGAAGTGCACGCGGTGCAGCTCGTCCGCCCAGTGGAGACGAGCGCAGACGCAGCAGGCGACCCTCGAGCGCACGGCGCGGCGACTCTGCCCGGGCTCGGGCCCCTCGGCGTCCGACGCCGCCGGCGCAGCGCCCAGCGCGTCCAAGTCCACGGGCGGCATGTCCACGCCCGCGGGCGGCACGGCCCCGTCCGCGCCTGGCGGCTTCCACCAGGCGCGCGGCGCGTCCGGCGCGGCAGCGGCGGCGGCGGCCTCCCCCGAATCGGCGGGCGCTGCGCAGGCCGGCCAGTCGTGAGACCCCGTGACGAGGTGCTCCGAGAAAGCCTCCACGCACTGCCGCCACTCCTGGGGCCTCACGGGCCGCACGTCGTCGTCCTGCTGGGGCCACTGCTCGGCCAGGTAGAACAGGCGCTTCCTGTACTCCGGCCACCCGTGGTGCTTTTCGTCCACGTGCTTTCTGAAGCCGGCATGCGTGGCGAAGTTCTTGTCGCAAAGGCGGCACGGGAACGGCGGGAGAGCCTCCGGGGCCTCTTTAAACGCCCGCAGAGGGCCGCGCTCGTCACACGGGAGGGCCACATACTTGGGCTGGAGCCTGGGCACGCGCGCCTTGCGAGCGGCAGCGATGGCCGGGGTCGGCGCGGGCGGGGCGCCGCCGGCCTGCGTCTCGCGCTTCCGCGCCTCCTTCACGGCCATGTCGTACCGTTCCGGGCACTCGCGGGTCAGGGAGCTGTGGCCCTTGTCCGGGTCCCACAGCCCGAGAGTTCGCTGCTCGGGTCTGCCATGGCTCCCACAGAACTGCCCTTCGCCTTTGCAAGGATTCCGGCACTGCGAGAGCAAGGACACGCAACGGTGCTGGCGCCAGACGCGCGCGCGGCACCTGCAGGCGACGCACGGCGCGGGGTCCAGGAGCCACGCCGGCAGGGTGCCCTCCTCGCTCACGTGGGGGTCATCCAGAGCCACGTTCACCTCCACGTCCCCTGCCTTCACTGTCTTCCCTCTGAGACGCTCCTCCTCTTCCTTCCGCAGCCGCTCCTGCTGCAACCGCTCCTGGTCCTTTCTCTCCGCCCCGCGAGTCCGCGGCCCTGGGCCCTCCGGGAGCTGGCCTCTTGGGTCCGCCGCCGAGCAGCCGACCCGCGCCCCCGCCCGCGCCCCCGTCGCCGTCGCCGCCCGCGCCACCGTCGCCCGGCCCCCGCGCGCCAGAGCCCGACCCCGACGCTGGTCCACCGCCCGCACCGCTGCCCGAAGAAGGCCCGCCGCCGCCGCCCCCCGAAGAGTCGTCGCCGCCGGCCCCTCCTCCCACCACCTCATCCCCGCACCCCGCCAGCCGCAGCCAGTCGCTGCATGTTCGGTCCAACCAGATGCGCACGAATTCCTGCGAATACTTCGTCGCCACCCTTGCAACGCCCCGCGCGAGCTTCGCTTCCTTGAAATCGTGCTCCCCGCGCCGATCGGCGAACGCGTCCGGCCAGACACCGCCGTGACGGGCACGGAAATCGTCGAGGGCAATCAGAGCGCGCCTGTCCGTGTCTGTAAGCGCCGCGTCCTTCTCCACCCCGGCGAGCAACGCGGGATCCCTGTCGAGCGCGGCGAGCAGACGCTGCTGGTCCAGGTCCCAGTGCCCCGCGGCGAGGTTCCACGTCAAGCCCACGCCCGCCCGCTCCCGGCGCACGAAAGCCGCCACCTGCCGCGCCGCCTGAGGCTTCAGCTGGAGGAGCTGCTGCCAGACGGGCCACTCGGGGATCGCCTGCGGCTTCAGGTCCGCCAAGTACACGGGCGGCTTCAGGTCGCCACTCCCCGGGGATCGCCCGGCGCCCTCCGCGGCCTCCACCCTGTACAAGATGTCGCGGTCGCCCTCGAGCTGCTGCAAGCGCGCGGCCAGGGCGTCGCCCATGCTAGCGACGCCGCCGCGCGCGCGGCACCAGGCCCGCAACAGCCAGAGCTCCGCGGGCACGTCGCCCGGCTCGCCCGAGTAGTAGCCGCGCCGCCCCTGGGGGAACGTGTCGGCGGGGAAGCCCGACTCCACGGCCTCGGAGAAGAACGCACCACCATGGCCGGCCCACGATTTCGGAATACCGAAGACGCGCGGCCACGTCGCCAGCCTGCTCCCGTCGGGCCCCGCGCGCTGGTACCAGGGCTCCAGGGCGTGTCGCTGGTCGTGCTTCACGCTCGCTTCGCAGTTGTCCTGGAGAAAGCACTCGTTCTCCAGCAGCAGACCGCGGAACTCAGCGAATCCGTTCTCCCCCCTCGCCGCGCACCCGGCCGCCTGCTTTCGCCGCACGGCGCGGGCGCGCTCCGCTTCCACCGCCTCGCGCTTCGCAGCCAAACTGGGCAGCTTCTTCTTCGACGTGAAATGCAGCCTCTCACACCACGAAGTGACCTCCTCGTCGCTCATCACGTCCCCTCCGCCCCGCTCGCGCTCGAACTCCTGCTGGCACTTGTAGCAGAGGAAATCAGAGGCGAGGCGCAGGAGCACGCCGCCGTGCACCGGGGCGCCAGGTGCGCCGTCCAGCCGCGCCTGCTCTGCGTACCGCGCCTGGCGAGTCGCCTCGCGCACCTCCCCAGGCCTCCAGACCTCTCCCTCGGCGGCGTCCAGCGACGGCAGCGGCGGCGCGCGGACCGGCCCAGTTTGCCGTCGTCGCGGAGCGGCGCGCGCCAGCGCAGCGGCTCGCGACGGCAGCAGACCCAGACCTCGCGCTCCACGCCCTCCTGCTCGAGCCGGTCGAGCAGGCGCTGCCACTGCTCCCAGGGCTCCCGCACGTCCGAATTGGGCACGGGCGTGCGGCGCAGCAGCGCGGGGTCGGCCTTGCGCAGGCGCCGGATCGCCTGCGACCGCGCCACGTTGTCCTGCGCCGTGGCCGCGTCGCGCCCCAGGGCGACGTCCCGCAGCCGCTCAAGTCCCGCCACCTGCCGCTGCAGCTCCGCCTCCGGCGCCTCCCCCGCGAAGAACCTTGGCAAGACAGGCACCCACGACAGCATGCAGGTCGCCAGCACGTACCGCACGAAATCCTCGTGCTCCTGGCCGACGCCCGCGGGCAGCTCCTCCTCGTCCGCCATGCCCCGCGGCTCCTCGTCCGCGTCCGCCATCTCTGCGTCTCCCTACTCCTGCTCTCGTCGCTCGTCGTCGCCCTCCTCCTGCTCCTGCTTCTCCTGCTCCTGCTCCTCCTCTTCCTCCAGCTCCTCTTCCTCCTGCTCCTCTCCTTCCTCCTCCTCCTCCTCCTCCCCGAGCGCCTCGCGGCGCGGCTCTTCGGCCGCCGGGGCAGCCAAGGCGTCGCGGACCCGCCTGTCTTTGGCCAGGGCAGCGAAGACGTCGAGCCCGAGCGCGGCGCCCTGCAGCGCGTCCACGTACGACAGCAGGGCGCCCACGATCGCGGTCTTCACCCGCCGAGCCAGCGCCCTGTCTGCCCTCTGGAACCTGGCGAACATATCCTGCGTGACCTCCGCGCGCCGCTCCTCCGCGAGGCAATCGGCCGGGTCCGGCTCTTCCTGCTCCTCCTCCTCCCCGCAGGCCTCCTCCCCCTCCTCCTCGGCCGCGCGCTGCAGCAGCTCCTGCCGGCGCCTCGAGCGCCCGCGCCTCCGCCTCCCTGCTCTCGGCGTCGCGACGCGCGGCGGCCGCCTGCGCGTACTTCTGCCGCAGCGCGTCGAAGGTGTCGGGCGCGTTAAACGACGCCTCGCGGCCCCCACGCTCGCGATTCGCGATGAACTAGGCCAGCTTGCGCTCCTCGTCATCCTCCGCCTTCTCCACCGGCATCCTCTGGTTCTTCTCGCACCACGCCTCCAGCGCCTGGACCTGGATGAGATCCGCGTCCAGCGCCGCCTCCAGCTGCGCGCGCCAGCCCACGTCCAGGCCCTGGACGCCACGCGCTCGGACGTGCTCCACCCAACGCGCGAGCAGATGCTCCCGCGGATCGTCGTCGTGACCGAAGCGCTGCGGCCCTCGCCGGTGCCTTTCCACGAACGCCTTCACATCGAGCACGCGCTGCTGCGCCGTCCGCCGCTGCCACATGCCCCTGTTCACCAGCTCATGGAACCTCTCCTGATTGTCATCGTCCAGCTCGTTCTGTCCTTTGACGACATTGTGGATCCAGTCCGCAAGCTTCTTCTCCTCCTCGTCCTCTGCCCCCTGCTTCGGCAGCTCGTCGAGCACCTCCACGTGCTCCTCGATGCGGTCCAGCATCGCGCGGGCGCGCGCGCGCCTCTCCCCCCGCCGGTCCACGAGCCCGTCGAACCGCGCGCGCCGCTCGGGGGTCAGCACGTTCTGGCCTTTGCTGACGTTGTGGACCCATGTCCCCAGCGCGGACTCCTTCTGCGACGGAACGCAATCGTGCTCAGCCACGTGCCTCGCCAACTCGGCCAGCATCTCCTCGGAATGGTCCCGCGATCGCGCCTCCGCGCCAACATGCTGCACACCGCTCATGCCGATGCCCAGGTGCGCCGCGAGCGCGGCCCTGTGCGCATCGGCCTCCAATCGCACCCGCTTCTGCTGATGAACATCCCATTGCCGAGAGGAAGGCGCGTCTTCGTCGCCCTCCGCCCGCAATCGCGTTGCCAGCTCATGCAACTGATTCCGGGTCATCCGCGCCAACACCTCCGCGTCCACTCCGTCGCGCGCGCCCCCGCGCGCCCCCGGCGCCCCTGCGGCGCCCTGCTCCGCACGGCGCTTCGGCGCTCCGCCCCGCAGCGCGCCACGCCCCGCACCCGCGCGCGGCGACCGCGACGCCGAGCTCGAACGCCCGTGAGCGACGACGCGACACCACGGCGCGCTCTCGGCTTTCCCCCACTCCACGTCACCAGATACCACCGACTCCTCCACCGCGCACACATGACCGCCGTCAAGCCACAGCAGAGCACCAGCGCAGAAACCCGTCGCGTGCCCCAACGACCACGCCACGCGCCCTCCCTCCTGCGCTCCGAGCGCTTCCACAGAGTCCGCAGAGAACACGCGCACGTGCAGGAAGCGGGAGCGCAAGTGCTGGACCACGACCTCAAGATTCCAGCGCTCCACCAGCGACCCACAGGCGCCCGAACCCTCGTGGTTCTGGCACGCGCGGCCGAAATGCCCCGCGGCGTCGCCCCCCACGATCTCAGCCACTGCGCTCTGCAGGCACTTGCCACTCGACGGGAGAACTCCCGCGCGCGCGGCGGTTCCCCCGCCCGCGTCCGCCGCGCGGCCGCGGGCGCGGCGGGCGCGCGGCACCGAATGCACCCGCAGACATGGGGACGGCGCCGTCCTGCGTCGCCCCGCTGAGCC
>CAUYUJ010000984.1:0-42500 GCA_963575745.1 Prorocentrum cordatum
CGTGCTATGTGCACTTGGACCAGGGAAGCTGCGCACATATGAGGAGCAGGAGATGGCGGATGAGCAGGAAGATCAGCAGGAGGAGCCGGAGAAGGACGAGGAAGGAGGGGGACGAGGACGAGCAGCATCAGCAGCAGCAGCAGCAGCAGCAGCAGCAACAGGAGCAGTTCCTGGGGTGGAAGGAGCGGGTTTTGCATCCAGGATCTATACTGAGTAATTTTTCAGGGAGGATAGAAGAGGAGGAGGATCAGGAGGAGCCTCCTCCTCCTCCTCCTCCTCCTCCTCCTCCTCCTCCTCCTCGACTGAAACAGCCGCGCAACAATCGAGCGGTAGCCGTTGAGTCTCACCGCTCGTGCCAGAGATCGCTCTGGTCGTACATAAGTGGCCGCCGAAGCTGCAACATGCAGGACACGGACAGCCTAAAGGGGTGCGCGTGTTGAGCAAACATGTTCGCCCGTCCCTTCTCTATCATTCTTTCATTTCCTCCCATTCCGTGCTTATCCCCTCCCTTCCATTATGCTTCCTCCTCGTCATCATCCTCGTCCGTATATCTTCTCCCCATCCTCCTTCATTCCCTCCGCCTCCTCCTTCTCGTGATCTCCTTCAATTCAGATTGCCTGTGGTCCTCGCGGGGGCATCGGGCGCTGCCCGCTCCGTCCCGCCGCTAACGATACCTTCTGGGCGCCAAATGGACGCATGTTCAAATGGAAGGCTCATTTTCTTTCGGGCGAGGCAACTGTTCACCGACACCGATCCCAGCCAGGCCAGTTCTGGGTCAGGATCTGTGTGTACGCGTCTGCGTGTGCGTATGCGTGTGGATGTGTGTGTGTGTGTTTGTGTTTGTGTGTGGTGTTTGGGGGGGGTAGGTGCCCCTTGCCAGGAAGGCGTTGACACCGACCCCTGCCCAGGATTGGCCAACTAGCCAAGATCCGTGTCCTCCTTCTTTAGGATCGGCTTCTTCCTCCGCCTCCCCCCTCCCCTCCCCTCTCCTCTTCTCCCCCATCCCTCCCTCGTTCTCCTCGTGCCCCCACCTCTGGCTTTGCCTCACCTTCGTGCCCCCCTCCCCCCTCAAGAGGCCCCGCGGCGCCCTTTGCCTCCTGGCGAGAAGCGCGCGCCGCGAAGCCGCCCCAGAGGGGGCCGAGGGGGGAGGGGCCGGGCTCGGCCTCAGAGAGCGCCCCGCGCCCGGGCCGTCGACTGGGGGAGCAACATCGGCCCCCGCCCCCGATACAGCGAGGTTCGGCCACGCGCAGAAAGGGGCCGAACGAAAGGGGGGGGATGGGGAAAGGGGCGGGTGCGAAATCTGCGGCATGCAGCCGGTTTCGGCCCCGCCGCCGGGCCCATTCCTCGATACATGGGCGCCTCCCGGCGCCGGGAGGCGCTGGGAAAATCAGCTACGTGAGCTGATTCTCTACCCTACCCTTTGCTATCCCCCCCCTTTCGTTCCCCCGAGCAGAAGGGGGTGGGGGGAGGGGGGAAGGCTTCTTAGAAGCACCGTGGGCCGTATCCCTAGGTGTGAGGCTGGCGCGTTCTGATGAGCAGCCTCCTTCTAAGAAGCCTTCCCCCCTCCCCTGAATCTACCCCCTTGTGCGCGCCGCCAAGATGTACTTACTGCCGAAAACGGATTCGATGGTACTGGTGCTGTCGGTGGGGAGGGCCTGAGCTGAACAGGAGGCGGTTTCTGCTTGGAACAGTTTGGAGTTGAATGGGCGACCTGGGGACGATTGTGGTGACGAGGATGCGGCAGAGGAGGGAAAGGTATCCATACCTCTACCCTTCCCTCGTTTTCCCCTTTTTGGGGCCTCCTGGGAGGCTCTTCTCGCCACCGCTGGACTCGCCTCGAAGTCTTGGTCAGAGCGCACCCCGGGAGAGGCCGGGGAGCAGCGGCATCGGTACCTTCTGGCTTCCCCAGGTGCGGCAGAGGAGGAGGGGAGGGGGGGGGACGAGGAGACGAGCAGGCAGGAGCGGGCAGGACGAGGAAGACGAGGAGGGGGCGAGGCGGGAAGGGAGGGGCGACGACGACGACGACGACGACGGCGACGACGACGACGACGACGACGACGACGGCGACGACGACGACGGCGACGACGACGACGACGACGACGACGACGACGACGACGACGACGACGAGGACGGCGACGACGGCGACGACGACGCCGGCGGCGGCGGCGGCGGCGGCGGCGGCGGCCCCCACCGAGGCGAGGCCCGCCCTGCGAGGCCTCGAAGCCTCCCCGCCGGCCGTCGGGGCCGCGAGGGCGCTTCGGCTCCCGTCCGCGGGCCGCTTCGGCTCGGGACGCGGCCCTCTGGCCCGCCGCGAGGCGGCGCGCCGCTTCGGCGGCCCCCGACCGGCCCCCCGCCGAGGCGAGGCGCGCCGCTTCGGAGGCCTCAGTCAGCGCCCTCCCCCCCTCCTCCTCCTCCTCCTCCTCCTCCTCCTCCTCCTCCTCCTCCTCCTCCTCCTCCTACCTCACTCTCGTCCTCTCCTCCCCCTCCTCCCCTCCTCCTCCTCCTCCTCCTCCTCCTCCTCCTCCTCCTCCTCCCCCTCCCCCTCCCCCTCCGCCCCGCCGTCGGGGCTGCCAGAGAGGGCCTCGCCCCCGTTCGTGGGCCGCTTCGGCTCAGGAGCCCGCTGCGAGGGAGCGCGCCGCGGCGACCCTCGAGCCGCCCCCGACCGAGGCCGGTGCTCAGATGCGGTGGCAAGTCATGGGAGCCGGGTGCACCGTCTTACAGTGGAGACCCATGGCAAGAAGCACCTTGCGTGCCTCCAGGTTTCCTGGGTTTCGCTTGGGTTTCGCTGGTTCTGCGATGGAGAGCGTGACGCTCCCACACCAAAGACCCATGGGCGTCCTGGGGTCTCAGGGTTGGGCTTCTCGTGGAAGGTTGCTTGCGGACGGGCCTCCACTGCAATTCTGTCTTTAGCGTCGAGTAGCGTCTGGGAGTCGATGAGATAGCGCCGGTTTTGCGCGGCCAGCGCCGATTTAGCGTCGATTGGCGTCGATCTGGCCTCGACCAGCGTCGATTCGCAAGAGCCGACAAGCTGGTATGGGAGGCTCCCATGAGTTGCCACCGAACTCAGAACCCAGACCCCCGACGTCATGTTTTTTGCCACAGCGTCGGCCCCTAGAGGCCTCGAACCATTCCCCCAGGCCTGTTTTTCATCCTGCGTCGTCTCCTGACGGTCGCAACAGCAACAACGACAACAACAGCAACACTAACAACAACAACAACAACAACAACAACAACAACAACAACAACAACAACAACAACAACAACAACAACAACAACATCAACAACAACAACAACAACAGCAGCAGCAGCAACAACAACAACAACAGCAGCAGCAGCAGCAGCATCAGCAGCAACAACAACAACCAACAACCAGCAACCAACAACCAACAACCAACAACCAACAACCACCAACCAACAACCAACTATCAACTACCAACAACCACCACCACCAACAACAACAAAAACAACAGCAACAACATAAACAACAGCAGCAGCAACAACAACAACAGCAAACGACCGTCGCGATGTGTTTCACGGCGCAAGGGGGTCTGGGGAGCCCACAGAGCCCTCATGGCCGCCAAGGGCCGCGCGCGCCCCCGCGCGGGCCCCTGGTGCTCCGCATCGGTTGACCGATCCCTGTCGCGGTGCCCAGCCCGGTCCCCACCGCCCCACCACCCAGGTCGGGGATCTGCCCCTCGAAGACCGGAGGGGCCGGCCCACACCCCCATCGCAAATCGGCCAGTGGGGCTCGGGCTGCGCCAGGGGGTGCCTCGTCTTCGTCGTCGTCCTCGTCGTCGTCGTGGTCGTCGTCGTCGCCGCCGTCGTCGTCGTCGTCGTCGTCGTCGTCGTCGTCGTCGTCGTCGTCGTCGTCGCCGTCGCCGTCGCCGTCGCCGTCGCCGTCGCCGTCGCCGTCGTCGTCGTCGTCGTCGTCGCCTCCCCTCCCCTCCCCGCCTTGCTCCGTTCTCGTTTTCCTCCTCCTCCTCCTCCTCGTCCTCCCCCTCCTCCTCCTCCTCCTCCTCCTCCTCCTCCTCCTCCTCCTCCTCCTCCTCCTCCTCCTCCTCCTCCTCCTCCTCCTCCTCCTCCTCCTCCTCCCCCTCCTCTTCCTCCTCCCCTTTCCTCCACCCATCCGTCCTCCCCTCCATCCTCCTCCTCCGCCACCACCCCTCCTACTCCTCCTCCTCCTCCTCCTCCCCCTACCTCCTCTGCCGCACCTGGGGAAGCCTGCCGATACCGATGCCGCTGCCCGTAGCGCCGCGTGCGTCCGTGTCGCCGTCGCCGCCGCCGACGTCGGCGCCGCCGCCGCCACCGCCGCCGCCGCCGTCGCCGATCCCCCGAGCGGACACGCTGACGCAGGTGCCCGCGCCGGCGCGCTCGCCGCGCCGCGGGGCCGCCGGGGTGGTGCCCCCCGCGCGCGCCGCCCGCGGAGGGGCCGCCGGGCGCGCGCCGCCGGCGCGGGCCGGGCTGCTCTGGGCCGAGGCCGCGGCGCCCGCGGCAATTTCGGCTCGCGCCGCGTCGACGGGGGGCGACCTCGGCCCCCCCCCCCCCAGTTCGACGACAACCCTTCCAAAGACAGGATCGCGTGGTGAAGAGTTCAGGACGGGGGCGTTTCGCTCTTGCAGGCCTCCAGAGGCCCGCGCCGGACACGTGTACCCAGACAGGATCGCGTCGTGAAGAATTCAGGACGGGGGCGTTTCGCTACTGCAGGCCTCCAGAGGCCCGCGCCGGGCCCTGGGAGCAGCAAGACACGTCTCAGAGGGTCTGGACTTCTGGGGCCGGCGGCTCAAGCAGCGGCGAAGCGTCCTGGCCCGCCTATAGCCCGACCAAGCAGTGTCCCGAGAACCTTTTTTGTGGCTCCCACGAGCTGTTCTCAGGACAGCTCTGGCGGGGGATCTTTTGTTTTAACACGTCGGGTTCATGTTCTAGGATACATGGTTTTCGTTCTGAGAACAGTTTGGGGTTCTGAGAACATGACGTGGTAGGACTATAGAAATGCTGGGACGGTCGGTCCCTGCTCAACATGAGGCTCGCGCCGCGTCGACCGGGGGCGACCACGGGGGCCCCCCCCCCCAGTTCGACGACACGTGTACCCAGACAGGATCGCGTCGTGAAGAGTTCAGGACGGGGGCGTTTCGCTATTGGCTATTGCAGGCCTCCAGAGGCCCGCGCCGGGCCCTGGGAGCAGCAAAGCACGCCTCAAAGGGTCTGGACTTCTGGGGCCGGCGGCGCCAGCAGCGGCGAAGCGTCCTGGCCCGCCTACAGCCCGACCAAGCAGTGTCCTGAGAACTTTTTTGTGGTTCCCACGAGCTGTTCTCAGGACAGTTCTGGCGGGGGCTCTTTTGTTTGAACGCGTCGGGATTCTGTTCTAGGAACATGGCTTTCGTTCTGAGAGCAGTTTGGGGTTCTGAGAACATGACGTGGTAGGACTACAGACATGCTGGGACGGTCGGTCCCTGCTCAACATGAGGCTCGCGCCGCGTCGACAGGGGGCGACCACGGGGGCCCCCCCCCCCAGTTCGACGACTCGTGTACCCAGACAGGATGGCGTCGTGAAGAGTTCAGGACGGGGGCGTTTCGCTATATAGTAGGCCTCCGGAGGCCCGCGCCGGGCCCTGGGAGCAGCAAAGCACGTCTCAAAGGGTCTGGACTTCTGGGGCCGGCGGCTCCAGCAGCGGCGAAGCGTCCTGGCCCGCCCATAGCCCGACCAAGCAGTGTCCTGAGAACCTTTTTTGTGGTTCCCACGAGCTGTTCTCAGGACAGCTCTGGCGGGGGCTCTTTTGTTTGAACGCGTCGGGATCATGTTCTAGGATACATGGCTTTCGTTCTGAGAACAGTTTGGGGTTCTGAGAACATGACGTGGCAGGACTACAGACATGCTGGGACGGTCGGTCCCTGCTCAACATGAGGCTCGCGCCGCGTCGACGGGGGGCGACCACGGGGGCCCCCCCCCCCAGTTCGACGACACGTGTACCCAGACAGGATCGCGTCGTGAAGAGTTCAGGACGGGCGTCGTGAAGAATTCACGACGGGGGCTTTTCGCTATTTCAGGCCTCGAGAGGCCCTCGCCGGGCCCTGGGAGCATCAAAAAACGTCTCAGGGTGAGAAACCGGCCCCAGGGAAAGGGTCTGGACTTCCGGGGACGCCGTCCTGAAAAAATCCGGACGTCGCATGTCCGGGTACCCCTGAGGTCCTGGCGTCTCTGTTTTTGTTCGGGCTGGGCGTTTTCGCCTTTTTGTGGGCCCCGGGGCCCTCACAGACCGATGCGTCTCGAGAGATGACGCAGAAAGATCGGGTCTAGAGCTCCGGGCGTGATGGTTTGCGATGCTGCATTTGTTGTTGGTACGGCGGATTTCAAGGAAGAGTGACCCTTCGCCGGAGTGACCCTTGGCGCGAGCCCAAACGGGCCCCCCGATCGAGGAATGCGATGCGATATAGCAGCGGCTTGCGCGCCTGGTGTGTCCCCAAGGCCCCCCCCCACACCCCCTGGCCGCGCAGTGAAGGTCACTCTTGCTTGTAGCCGACCAGTGGAGACAGCTTTAGTTGGCCTGGGGGGGACCTGCGTGGTGCTGGGATCTCGACAAGTTGGCTCGGCCTCAGCATTCAGTATCGTTTCACCGATCCCTATCCCCATCCCCATCCACATCTCGAGCCCCACCGTCTCACCACCTCAGTTGGGGATATGCCCCTCGAAATCCGAAGAGAGCAGCCTATATCCCAACCAGGAGGGCAAATCGGCCAGTGGGGCCCAGCCCACGCTGGTGGGGATGGGGATCGGTTCCACGAACGATGCCCAAGCACGCCTCTCTTCGGCAAGAGAGAGTGCAGGAAGTTTTGAGCCGTGCACGGCACCGAGCCCCCCATCAGGACGCACAGCACGTGAGTTTCCGCGGGCATAGGGGAACAACAAGTGGCATAAACATAGAAGTTCGGAGGTCCGCGCGGACTTCTCGGATCGGCGCTGGACACCCCTCCCTGGCGCGCGGAGCGCGCCAGGGGCGGCGCCGAGGCGCCGCCGGGGGGCCCCAGCGCCGATCCGAGAAGTCCGCGAGGACCTCCGAGCTTTTATGTTTATGCAATTTTTTGTTCCCCTAAACGTGGGCATGCCCTCGGCGCGGGTGGGGGGGGGCTTCGGGAGGGCCTCCTCGCCGCCACGGCTGGACGCAGCTCGGCGAGCTGGTGCGCCTGGACCGCACGAGGGGTCCGCGGGCCGAGACCTCCTCCTCTTCCTCCTCCCCCTCCTCCTCCTCCTCCTCCTCCTCCTCCTCCTCCTCCTCCTCCTCCGCCTCCCTCCTCATTCCTTCCTCCTCCTCCTCCTCCTCCTCCTCCTCCTCCTCCTCCTCCTTCCGCCTTGGAGAGCACCATGGACCCGTCTCTGGCGTTCAACGTTGAACGCCGCCGGCGACCCTCAGTGGCAGCGACAGGGGGGAGAGGCACAGGGTCGGATGCATATCGACCCCCAATCGCTCAGTGATCGCCGATAGGGGTGC
The DNA here is from genome assembly GCA_963575745.1 of Prorocentrum cordatum. NCBI lineage: Eukaryota > Dinophyceae > Prorocentrales > Prorocentraceae > Prorocentrum > Prorocentrum cordatum. The sequence continues at coordinate 7,485 of CAUYUJ010000984.1, forward strand.
GATAGCCCCACCCAACCCAGGAAGGTGCGGATTCGCTGTCGAGGGCCTATCGCCGACCTGTCGGCGATGCCTCGCTGATTCCAGGTCGATGTTTCCCCCCCTATGCCGGTGCCCCCCCCCCTACCGTCCCTGAGATCCCACGTTGAAACAATATTGCAAAATCGCAAACAATCGCGACCAGACCCCTGGACCCCATCTTTCTGCGTAATTGTTCGAGCCGGATCGACTTGGTAGCGTCGAAAACCCGGAGAGCAAGGAGGCACTCCGGGAACTGGAAAGCTTTCCTGAAGAGCTCTGGGGCGCTCTCCTGAAGCGCTTCTGCAGCGCTGCCAGGCCCGCGTCCACAGGTGCCTGCACGCGTGCAGGCACGCGTGGACGCGTGCCGGAAGCGCTCCCGGACCCGCTGCGACCCCAAACAAGTCGCTGCGGGGATTCTGGAGCGGCGAAGATGGGCTGCTGGCAGGCACCACCACCGTCCGGCTTCTAATCTAAAACCCTATAGCTCTCAGAGAGCTCTCCGGGAATCTGTGAGGGCCCCGGGGCCCGACACTGAGCGAAGACGCCCGGACTGAGCAAACGAAGCGCCAGGCTCTCGGGGGCTGCCCCTCGGGCCCAGAAGCCGTCGGTGTGCAGCGCCCTGGCGTCGTCGCGGACACGGCCCGCAGTGGCCAAGGTGGAGCGACCACCGCGGTGGCAGAAGCCAGCGCCGACGTCGGCGCGGCGCGAGCCGGCCGCACCCAGACCGCCTCAGCACCAGCGGCCACGCACACCCCGGCTCTCTTGCACGAGGGGAGGGCGAGGGCCAGGCGAGGCGGGGCCAGGCCGGGCAGGGATCCTCCTCCTCCTCCTCCTCCTCCTCCTCCTTCTCTCTCCTCCTCCTCCTCCTCCTCCTCCTTCCTCCTCCTCCTCCTCCTCCTCTCTCATCTTCCCTCCCTCCTCCTCCTCCTCCTCCTCCTCCTCCTCCTCTTCCTCCTCCTTCTCCTCCTCCTTCTCCTCCTCCTCCCTCCTCCTCCTCCTCCTCCTCCTCTCCTCCTCCTGCTCCTCCTCTTCCGCCTCCTCCTCCTCCTCCTGCTCCTCCTCGTCCCTCCTCCTCCTTTTGAGGGCCAGGCGAGGCGGGGTGAGGAGGGCCAGGCGAGGCAGGGTGAGATGGCTCTTCCAGGAGGGCCAGGCGAGGCGGGGTGAGGAGGGCGGGGGGGGGTTCTTCGAGCCATCCTCGTGACCTCCTGGGGCCACCAGGACTATCCTGAGGAGGCAGCCCAGACATGCGGCGTCCTGATGTTTCCAGTGCGCGGTGCTCGGAAGTCCTGACCCTTTCTCCTTGCTTAGATGGGTGCGGCCTTATAAGTAGTTATAGGTTAGGTAAGTGGTTCTATTTTAGGAGAGGTTTGGATGAGTTAGGATTGGTTAGGAGGCCTATAAGTTTTATAGGAATGCCGATAGTGATAGTGCCCCATTGCCCCCCCCTATGTTTCACTATCGGATCTATAGGAGCTTACAGTGTCCTATCATCAGCAACACTTGGAATCCCTAAACTTATGTATGTTTTCACTATTTTTAGTATTATTTTCACTATTTTCACATTTTTTACTATTTTTCTTCGTTTTCACTATTTATCACTATTTGTCATTATTTTCACATGTTTCATCATGTTTTCACTATGGTTTACTTGTTCCTTACTTTTCAAAATTCAGACATTGAAACAAGTCTGACCGACGCCAGAACGTTGTGCTCCAAGGGAGAAGAAGGAGAAGGAGGAGGGAGGAGGAGGTGTTCACCGCCTCCTCCTCCTCCTCCTCCTCCTCCTCCTCTTCCTCGTCCCCCTCCTCCTCCTCCTCCTCCTCCTCCTCCTCCTCCTCTGCCCTCTCCTCCCCTTCCCCCTCGGCGCCCCTCTTGGGGCCTCGGCCCCCCCTTGGTGCTGGCACTCCTGGGCCTCGGCACCCCCAAATCCGAAGCTCCGAAGCTCCTCCCATTCCTCTTCCTCCTCCTCCTCCTCTTCCTCCCCCTTCTCCTCCTCCTACCCCTCCTCCTCTATCCTCTTTCCCCTCCTCCTCCCCCTCCTCCTCCTCCCCCTCCTCCTTCTCCTCCTCCTACCTCTCCTCCTCTATCATCTTTCCCCTCCTCCTCCTCCCCCTCCTCCTTCTCCCCCTCCTCCTCCCCCTCGTCCTCCCTCTCCCCCTCTTCCTCTTCCTCCCCCCCCCCTCCTCCTCTATCCTCTTGCCGCTCCTCCTCCTCCCCCCACCTCCTCCTCCTCCTCCCCCTCCGCCCCCCCCTCCTCCTCCCCCATCCCCCTCCTCCCCTTCCCATTGGCAGCAGGCTGGATGTTAGCTGGATGTTGCCTGGGTGTTGTTTTCATGTTGTTTTGTGTTGTTGTTTGTTGCTTTATGTTGTTGTTTATGTTGGTGTTTGTTGTTTTTGTGTTGTCTTGTAGGGTGGGCGCCACACAACACCAGACAACACAAACACAACATAAAAACACAACAACCAACAACACAACACAACATGTTGGTTTGTGTTGTGTTGTGTTGTTTTATGGTGTGTGTTGTTGTTGTTTGTTGTTGTTTGTGTTGTTTGTTTGTTGTCTGGTGTTGTCTTCTCTTTTTTCGTTGTTTGTTTTCCCGTTTTTCAGTTTTTCCGTTTTTTTGTTTTAAACAATGTTTTGTGTTCCCTTCTTCTGACTACTGTTACCCCCCCCCCGCCCTCCGCCACCTCCCTCATCCGTTTCCTCCTCCCTCCTCAGCGGGCCAACCGCTTTGCGTTCGCTTCCCTCCTGCCTCCCCATTCTGCTCCTCAGCGGCCCAACCGCTTTGCATGGGAGGAGGAAGAGGAGGAGGAGGACGAGGAGGACGAGGAGGAGGAGGAGGAGGAGGAGGAGGAGGAGGAGGAGGGGGAGGACAGGATAACGATTTCGTCGCAGGCGCTTTTGGCTTCAAGTTTTTTGAATTCGCCCAACCGAATTCGAGAATTCGTTAAATGGCTGCCTGGGATGCTCGCTGTGCCACGTGCGGCGCCCTCGGCCCCGCAGCCAACATGGACGTGATTAAAAACCAAAGTTCTGAAGCGGCCGAACCGCTGCACTGTACAACTTGCAATGTAAAAGCGGTCTGCCGCTGCGGAAGGTCAGGAGAGAAAGGAAGAGAAGCAAGCTGGTTTGTGATTTTTCTTAGAATTGGCTATTTTTCAGTACCACTATTTGTTTCACTATTTTTTGTTACTATTTTTCACTATCTTTAATTATTTTCACTATTTAACACTATTGTTTTCACTTTTTTCATTGTTTAAACATTATTTTTTTATGTTTTTAGTGCATGTTGATAGGATCCTATAGTGCACAATCGCTATATATAGTGTTTTTTATAGAATCCGCACCCATCTAAGTGGGACGGGTTTTTCGCCCTGAGGCGCTCGTTGGACGGCCCCAGGGCCCAGCGAGGGCCTCCAGAGGCCGAGAACGGCGAAAAACCGTCGCCCTGAACGTTTTACGACGCGATCATGTCTGGGACGGGCATGGGGGCGCGACGACGAGCGAACGAGCGTACGAGCGAGCGAAGTCGGCACGGCGCAGGACACCGATACTGCTACTCCCCGGACCTCTCCCGGGGCGCGTTCTGACCAGGACTTCAAGGCGAACCCAGCGGTGGCGACGAGAGCGAGCGAAGTCGACGCGGCACGAGGCTGCCGAACCACGGGCCACTCCTGCCCAGAGTCCCCTCTTGCGTGCGTGCGGCGAGGGCTCCCTGGCGGCGCGGCGCGCCTCGGGGTGCGCCGCCGCTACGAGGATCCTGGGCGGCGGGCACCTCCTCGTCCTCCTCGTCCTCCTCCTCGTCCTCCTCCTCGTCGTCGTCCTCCTCATCCTCCTGCTCCTCCTCCTCCTCCTCCTCCTCCTCCTGCCTCCTCCTACCTCCTCCTCCTCCTCCTCCTCCTCCTCCTGCTCCTCCTCCTGCCCTGCCTCGCCTGCTGCTCCCTCCTCCTCCACCTCCTCCCCTCCTCCTCCTCCTCCTCCTCCTCCTCCTCCTCCTCCTCTTCCTCCTCCTCCTCCTCCTCCTCTCCTCCTCTTCCTGCCTCCTCCTCCTACTCCTACTCCTCCTCCTCCTCCCTGTTTGATGTTTGGCGAGCTTTGAGCGGCGAAGAACTAGCGTTCTTCCTCCTCCTCCTCCTCCTCCTCCTCCTCCTCCTCCTCCTCCTCCTCCTCCTCCTCCTCCGCGGCCAGTCCCAATCCGCTTCCCGTGCCTGTCCTCACCTGGGCACACCTGCCCGCGGGAGAGCCCGCCCGCTCAGGAGGCGGCGTGCAGCACCAGCGAACAGCAGCTTCTGTCGGCCTCAGACTCGGCCCCTCCCGCCTCCTCCCCCGTCCCCACCTCCTCCTCCTCCTCCTCCTCTTCCTCCTCCTCCTCCTCCTTCTCGTCTTTCCTCCTCCTCCTCCTCCTCCTTCTCGTCTTCCTCCTCCTCCTCCTCCTCCTCCTCCTCCTCCTCCTCCTCCTCCTCCGCCCCTCCTCCTTCTCCTACCCCCCCCTCCTCCTCCTTCCCCCCTCCTCCTCCGCCTCCTCCTCCTCCTCCTCCTCCTCCTCCTCCTCCTCCTCCTCCTCCTCCTCCTCCCCCTCCTCCTCCTCCTCCTCCTCCTCCTCCTCCTCCTCCTCCTCCTCCTCCTCCTCCTCTCCTCCTTCTCCTACCCTCCTCCTCCTCCTCCTTTCCCCCTTTTCCTCCTCCTCCTCCTCCTCCTCCTCCCTCCTCCTCCTCCGCCTCCTCCTCCTCCCCCTCCTCCTCCTCCTCCTCCTCCTCCTCCTCCTCCTCCTCCTCCTCCTCCTCCTCCTCCTCCTACCTCGTCCTCGTCCTCCTCGTCTCCTCCTCTCCTCCTCCTCCTCCTCCTCCTCTCCTACTCTCCTGCTCCTCCTCCTCCTCCTCCGCCTCCCTCCCTCCTCCTCCTCCTCCTCCTGCCTCCTGCCTCCTCCTCCTCCTCGTCCTTCTGCTCCTCCTTCTTCTCCTTCTCCTCCTCCTTCTCCTCCTCTGTCAGCCCCTCACCACGTGAGAAATGAAACTGCTGAAAAACTCCTCCTCTGTCAGCCTCAGACTCAGCCATCCCGAAGCGTTCTCTTGGTGTGAGGGCTGTGGGAACCGGGCCTACAATTCCGGTGTCAGGCGCAACGTTCGGGGAACAAGCAATGACATAAACATAACAACTCGGAGGTCCGCGCGGATTTCTCGGATCGGCGCTGGACTTCGGTGCCTGGCGGTCGCCAGACGGCTCCTCGCGTTGAAACTACGGCCCTGGCGGTCTCCCTCGAAACCGCCCCTGGGCCGCTCCGCTTCGCAACGGGCCACGAGCCGCTGCGCGACGACTGGCTCAGCGGTCGGTATCTTGACTTGCTGCGTCTCGGACCGAATGCTGACTTCTGGGCCAGGGTCCGCCAGGCGTTTGTTCGTCGTGGGCAGTTCAATGTTTCAGCGGAGTGGCCCCGTCTCATCCCGAAGCTTCGGAGATCGCCGCTCTCCCCCAGAGGTTCATTGCCATGGGTAAAGAGTGCGCCGGTGTTATCGCTTCTCTTGCTGCCCAGGGAGCCTCCCAGGAATTCGTGATTGGCGACCCTCCTGACACTGATAGGAGAGATGCGGAATCGTCGCTGATCCCTTGGAGGGTGCGGGGAGCCCTGGTGGGGCGCGTCGGAGCCGATCCCTGGACCGCCGACAGAGCCGCGCCCGTCCTGGCCTTGCAGGGCCCTGCGTGCCCCCCCGCGCTCGTGGAGGAGAGCGGGGGCGAAGCATCTCTGTGCCAGCCGTAACTTGCTTGCGAATCCGGATTCGAGTTCCCAGGCTTGCGAAACCGTGTGTGTGTGTGGTGTGTGTGTGTGGTGTGTGTGTGGTGTGTGTGTGTGTGTGTAAGTGTGTGTGTGTGTGTGGTGTGTGGCTGTGTGTGTGGTGTGTGTGTGTGGTGTGTGTGTGTGTGGTGTGTGTGTGTGTCTGTGTGTGTGGTGTGTGTGTTTGTGTGTGCCCCAGGTTGGGGGCGAGGGAGTTTCGGCCTTCCTCGGGCCCCGAGTCTTGGCGGTTCGAGAGCTCCACGGGTCCCACTCGTCGCAGTCCTTGGGCCAGTTGTCCTTAGTTTTCTGTTCTCGTTGCCGCAAGACCGCGGCGACTGATCTCATGCATCTTTTGAGCGCGTGCCAAGTCACCCCGAATGGGCTCCGGAACCTGGCTACTATCTGGAAGGGCAAGTGCCCCACCTGCCGGGGCGGCCTCGGCACATGCGACACGCGGAGCTGTTCCGTCGTTTCCAAGCCTGAGCTCCAGGCTATGCGTCGGCAGTCCGTCTGGCGTTCGTCGTTTCTTCTCTCCGACCCATCCTAGCCTGAGCTCGTGGCCAGGCTATGCGGCGGCTGTCCGTCTTGCCTGATAGTGTTTTTGTTAAATAAGATTAGAAACATAAGAAACCGCGGGTTGGCCAGTTTCGCGCGCGTCCGTGTTCGTTGCGGTAAGACCGCGACGATTATCCCCAGGCATCTTTTGAGCGCATGCCAGGTCACCCTGGAGGAGCACCTGGCTTATAGAAGGAAAAGCGAGTGGCCCACCCGTCGGGGCCGCCTCGTCACATCCGAGACGCAGTGTCTCTTTCTGACGCCTCCAAGCCTGAGCTCGAGGCGAGGCCATGTGTCAGCAATCCGTTTTGCTTTCGTAGTATTTGACTCCCGCTGTCATTCATCCGTTATGCTCCAGTAGTTAGCCTTCTCATCATTCTCCTCCTCCTCCTCCTCCTCCTCGACGCCTTTGCCCGTATTCATCTCCTTCTCCTCCTTCTCCTCCTCCATCTCCTCCCCCTCCTCCTTCTCCTCCTCTTCATCATCGTCATCATCATTATCATCATCATCTTCTTTCTCCTCCGCATCCTCTTCATCCTCATTCTCTTCCTGCAGTCCGCTTCCTTATAAAGAATGTCTCCCTCTCGTACCTCGAAGCCAGTTTTGAGGGCGGGCGGGGCGTTTCGCCTGAAATGTCTTCACCATTTATGTTTCGGAAGCTTAAGCGGTGGGCAACAGCTTCTCAGATGGAGGGCGTGCCGTTTTCAATATGTGGTTGTCGCGTAGCGCCGCGCACATTCGTTTCAAGCATTTGCAAGAGCTTCACGTATTGAAAGCGAATCGTTTTCAAACTGGTTTTCGCATTAGCGCCGCACACAGTCGGCTTTGCAAAACAGCAAGAGCTTCACGGATTGAGGGCGGTTCCTCTCCTAAATGTGGTTGTCGCCTTAGCGCCGCGCGCATTGGTTAATGACCGGTGCAAGAGTTCTACGGATTCCCATGGTCAACGTACCAGAGACTGTGTTTTGGACGGGTTTAGGATTATATTGATTCGCGGTGTTGAAGTCCTAGGAATGGCTTTATGAGACCATTCAGGATCGTCAAGACGCAACAGTCAGGTTGATCCGTGGCGTCGACATCCCGAGAAGATTGTTTTGGCATGCTTCAGGGTCTTCAAACGGTTGCCTTCCAACGATGCAGTTCCCTCAATGGAAATGAACCGTTGTAGGGGCCTATGAAGAGGGAGGTTAGAGTGAGGGTTTATTCCAACATCGTTGGTGGCTCTTGTGTTTACACTGGTCTTCCGCATCCTCCTCCTTCTTGTCGTCTTTCTCTTTTTCCGCTCGACCAACCTAAGGTTACCCTGTGGCGGTTATTCCTTCTTCTCCTCCTTCTCCTCCTCCTTCTCCTCCTTCTTCTCCTCCTCCCCCTCCTCCCCCGTCCCGTTGCGCCCGAGCCCGAGGCGTCGGTTGCCTGACGCGCCCTTCACGGTGGCGGGCAATTCCTGCCCTGACCTCCAGAGTCAATGTCGATCCGATCGATCCGGCTCGATGGCGAGTCCCCCTGAGAACTTGACGTCTGAGGTGTGTCGAGCCAGGCGGCTTCGCATGATTTCGGACCCTGGGACCTTCACATATCGATGCGACTCGACAAAGGCAGCAGAAAGATCAGGTCCAGTGCTCCTGGCGCGATGTGTCACGGTGCTTCAATTTTTCGCGCCGTCGGATCTCAGGGTCGGCTGGCCAGATCGGATTCGATCCCAGTGCTCCAGCGTACTGATGCGGCCCGATGCAGGGCAGGGCGCCGCTGCGCATCCTGGCGCAGCTGGTTCGATTCGATTTTTCGACTCCGTGCCGACGCGGCCCGATCCGATGCACGTGTCGGTTCGACCCGATTCCCCGATCCGATGCTGACTAAGCCTGACATCTTCATACCGTGACAAAAAATCACGGCGGGCGGTGTATGGGCCGGGTTGGGCCTCCGGGGGCCCTCGCCCGGGGCCGTCAAGTTGAGCGAGCGCTGCTGTGCATCCTGGCGCAGCCGGTTCGATCTCGACTCCGTGCCGACGCGGCCCGATCCCATGCACGTTTCGGTTCGACCCGATTCCCCGATTCGATGCGGACTGATCGGGGGCCACGCGCGAGCCCTACCCCTGCACCCCACGACCTCTGAGGGTGAGGGTGAGGTTCCCCTCGCTCGGGAGCTCCCGAGCGGAGCGAAAACATGCCGCGGGGGCGCTCCGCGCGGGCTGGGCCGTTTTTGGGCAGTGCTCGGCCCCCAGGGGGGCCCTCGCCAGGCCTCGGGAGCGCCAGAAGATGACTCGGGACGAGGAGCCGGCCCCAGGGAAGTGGTGGGCCCACGCACCGACAAAGATTAGCCTGGCGAGAAACCCAACCATCTGCAGTAGTGAGTACCGCAGTTGTGGGTATCGTCTTCCGTGGGGCTCCCCCTGGGGCCACGAAACGTTGCACTGGGAGGGGAACCGCATGCGGACTGCGCCACTGGGACCTTCGGTGGAGCTCCCTATGGGGCCACGAAACATTGCACTGGGCGCAGGAACCGCATGTGGACTACGCCACTGGGACCTGCGGTGGAGCTCCCTATGGGGCCACGAAGCGCTGCACTGGGCGCAGGAACCGCATGCGGACTGCGCCGCTGGGGCCTGCGGTGGAGCTCCCTATGGGGCCACGAAGCGTGTGAGGGGTGTGCAAACGTAAGGAGGGTGACGGGAGGAGGGGGAGGAGGAGGAGGAGGAGAGGAGAGGAGGAGGAGGAGGAGGAGGAGGGAGGAGGAGGAGGAGGAGAGAGGAGGAGGAGGAGGAGGAGGAGAGAGAGAGGAGGAGAGGAGGAGGAGGAGGGAGGAGGAGGAGGAGGAGGAGAGGAGGAGGAGGAGGAGAGGAGGAGGAGGAGGAGGAGGGGGAGGAGGAGAGGAGCAGAGGAGCAGAGGAGCAGAGGAGCAGAGGAGCAGAGGAGGAGGAGGAGGAGGAGGAGGAGGAGGAGGAGGAGGAGGAGGAGGAGAGGGAGAGGAGGAAGGAAGGAGGACCTCGGGGCGCTGCCTCTTCAAAACTCAGGAGGGGAAAAAAACACACCGACACAATGAGTCGTCGACTCCCAGAAAACGGGGAAAATATGGGACGTGGGGGGGAAGACAAAACCGCAGAAAATATAGGAAAATATGGGGAATCCTGGTTTTTTGTGTGTATTTATTTGTGTGTCCCAGGGCCCCTTCAAAAACGAGGACCCAACACCACAGGATGGCTGGGACTTGACGCGGTCGGGTGTCCGGGTGCCTCCCGCCCACGAGAGGAGCCCGGCGGCGGCCTTGGCCGCTCGGACGTCCATCGAAGAAGGAACAACCGCACAACCATTAACTTCCTGCGATCCGCGCTGATTTCTTGGATCCGCACTGGACTCACCAACCACCAAGCCACCCCAACCCAACCCGAAGGCCTCAATCTGCCCTCCATTTCCAGGGGGAGGGGGGGGGGTCGGGAACATTGAAGCCACAAAACACATATGGAGCCCGTACCCCCCCCCAACCCGAAATTCGGGTCAAATTCGGGTCTTCGGGCTGGGTTGGGGTGGTTTGGTAGGTAGTCATGGACCCCCCTGGCGGCGCCTCCGGCGCCGCTTCTCGCACGCTCCGCGCGCCAGGAAGGGGGGTCCAGCGCAGATCCAAGAAACCCGCGCGGACCTCCAAAAGTTCATGTTTATGCAGTTGTTTGTTCTTCTATGCCAGCGCAGCGGCAGAGAAGTCGGGTTCTCGACGTACGGGCACTTGACCTACGAGGAGGCGCTGGAGCAGGAGCTCGAGGTCCCAGGTGTGTCATGTGCGCGTGAATGTCGTTTTGAGCATGGGTTGTTACCTTCCCCAGCCATTGACGTTCATTACTGGTTACTAGTGGTCGCTAATAGGCGCTAACAGGCGCGAGTAGGCAGTAGTAAACAATAATAGGCGCCAATAGGTGCCTATGAGCGCTACTAAGGACTGACTGGGGACATTGGTAGACACGTATAGGCGCTCGTAAGGCTGAACCTGTCTTCAAATCACTCTCACACCTAATGCACTTTAGGAGCCGGGCTTCTGCAAGTGGGTGGTGCGGGAGAGCCAGAAAGACGACGCCAGCGAGAGGTTGACGGACTTCGCCGAGTGGTTGCAGGAGCAGGGGGTCTCGCCGTTCAGTGACGGGCTCGTCGGGTTCTCGAAGCACGCGGACCTGACGTACGAGGAGGCGCTGGAGCAGGAGCCGGGCTTCTGCAAGTGGGTGCTGTGGGAGAGCCAGAAAGACGACGCCAGCGAGATCCTGATGGACTTCGCCGAGTGGTTGCAGAAGCAGGGGGTCTCGCCCATGAGGTCTGGGCTCGTCGGGTTCTCGAAGCACGCGGACCTGACGTACGAGGAGGCGCTGGAGCAGGAGCCGGGCTTCTGCAACTGGGTGCTGCGGGAGAGCCAGAAAGACAACGCCAGGGGGAGGTTGATGGACTTCGCCGAGTGGTTGCAGAAGCAGGGGGTCTCGCCCATGAGGTCTGGGCTCGTCGGGTTCTCGAAGCACGCGGTCCTGACGTACGAGGAGGCGCTGGAGCAGGAGCCGGGCTTCTGCAAGTGGGTGCTGCGGGAGAGCCAGAAAGACGGCGCCAGCGAGATCCTGATGGACTTCGCTGAGTGGTTGCAGAAGCAGGGGGTCTCGGGCCCATGAAGTCCAGCAGGAGCCGGGCTTCTGCAAGTGGGTGGTGCGGGAGAGCCAGAAAGACGACGCCAGCGAGAGGTTGACGGACTTCGCCGCGTGGTTGCAGAAGCGTGGCGTTGAGGCTGGGTACAGCTGAGCGGAGGGGCCCTCAGCCATTCTACGGAGGAAGGGGGGGTGGAGGAGAGGAGGAGGAGAAGGAGGAGGAGGAGGAGGAGGAAACGAAAGGAAAGGAAAGGAAAGGAAAGGAAAGGAAAGGAAAGGAAAGGAAAGGAATAGGAAGAGCAAAAGGAGGAGGAGGAGGAGGAAGGAGGAGGAAAGGTAAAGGAAATAGGAAGAGGAGGAGAAGGAGAAGGAGAAGAGAAGAGAAGGAGAAGGAGAAAGGAGGAGGAGGAGGAGGAGGAGGAGGAGGAGAAGAAGAAGCAGGAGGGGTGCGACGACTACGCCGAAGATACTACGCCGAAGATCCAGCAGATGCTGCAGGGTCCCCTGGGCCCGCCGCGGCGCGGCGGGCCCAGGGGACCCGCGGGCCGCGGGCCCTGGCGAGGCCATCCCAGACACCGCGCGTGCCACGGCGGGGGTGCGCGTGGGCTCCGCCCGCGAGTCCACGCTGCGGCCGGCACCTGTGGGGGAAAGAGTCATGTTCCCTCCTCCCTTCTCCTCCCCCATCCTCTCTCCTCCTCCCTCTCCTCCTTCTCCTCCTCCTCTCTCCTCCTCCTCTCCTCCTCCTCCTCCTCCTCCTCCCCTCCTCTCCTCCTCCTCCTCCTCCTCCTCTCCTCCTCCGCCTCCTCTCCTCCTCCTCCTCCTCCTCCTCCTCCTCCTCCGCCCTCCTCCCCTCCTCCCTCCTCCTCCTCTCCTCCTCCTCCCTCCTCCTCTCCCCCCTCCTCCCTCCTCCCTCCTCCCTCCCCCTCCTCCTCCTCCCTCTCTCCCTCCGCCCTCCTCCTCCTCCTCCTCTCCTCCTCCTCCCTCCCCCTCCTCCCTCCTCCCTCTCCCCCTCCCTCCTCCCTCCTCCTCCTCACTCCCTCCTCCCTCCTCCCTCCTCCCTCCTCCCTCCCCTCCTCCTCCTCCTCCTCCTCCTCCTCCTCCTCCTCCTCCTCCTCCTCCTCCTCCTCCTCCCTCCTCCTCTCCCTCCTCCTCCTCCTCCTCCTCCGCCTCCTCCTCCTCCTCCTCCTCCTCCTCCGCCCCTGTATGGCCATTCACGCTCCAGCGCGTGGCCTCCACATGTTCCACATGTGAATCCAGCCACGTACTGTCGGCGCCGATAGTAAGGATGAGCGACCTTCCAGGGTCACCCCGACATACTCCTACTATATGTGCGTCGCCCCCCCAGGGGCGGTGGGGCGGTGCGCGCACCGAGAAATCTTATGGTATGTGCGTCGTGGCGGGCGCTTTCTGGCCTCACCGCTCGGGAAGCGATGTACTACAAGACGGGTATACTATATGTTCGGCTTGGACGCGCGCCTCCCAGGAAGACGTAGTATTAGTGTGTCTCTGTGCGTCCCAAGTCACGGGAGCAGGAGTCGGGGACCCCCAAACGGTGTGGTGACCACACCGTGTGGTGAGTCGGTGGGGATTCGGGGTCACCGCACGGTTCTGGGACTCGGGTCGGTCTCCGAGGATGTCTCGGGTGACCGGGGCCTCCGAGGTCCCAAAACCGTGCGGTGACGGACCTTGCGGTGCGGCCTTTGCGGATTTCGAGGTCACCGCCGGGTCCGTCACCACACGGTTTGGGGGCCCTCAGAAGATGTTGAGGTGATGAGGTTCGGCCTGGACGCGCGCCTCCAAGGAAGACGCAGTATTCGTGTGTCTCTGTGCGCCCCAAGGCACGGGAGCAGGAGATGTTAAGGTAGTGATGCGTTCCCGAGGTGTTCGGGCGGTTCTCCCCGGATGCCCCAGGTTCCCCGCTGCTCCGCACGGGCTGCAGGATAAGCGAGGGCCGCTCGAGGCTTCGGAAAACTCTTGGACCGTGTCCTGAGCCGGTCGCATCACGACAGCAGCTCCCGTCCTGCACCATCACCCACGCGCAGAGGGGGTCGGGGGCCACGCGCGAACCCTACCCCTACCCCCCCCGATTTCTGAGGGGGAGGGTGGGGGTCACTTCGCTCGGGAGCTCCCGAACGAAGTGAACCCCACCCTCCCCCTCAGAAATCGTGGGGGGTAGGGGTAGGGTTCGCACGTGGCCCACTAGGGGGGCAGGGGGAGGGGGGAAGACTTCTCAGAAGCACCCCTGCTTCTTGGAAGGCGCGGGCCTTGTCTGCAGATGTAGGGCCGGCGCCTTCTAAGAAGCAGCCTCCTTCCAAGAAGCCTTCCCCCCTCCCCCCTACCTCCCCCTGCGCGCCGCCAGACGACGTCACTCCCGCCCCCCCTGACAGAAGCTCAGGGGGCAGAGCCCAGAGGAGGCCCCGCCGCGGCAGCGGCGGCCTTCCCCTGGCGCTCTTGTCGTCCTCCCCGGGCCTCCTGTGGAGGCCTCCCCGCCGCCACGGCTGGCTCCGCCCGGCAGGCCTCGAACCACAAGATCGGAGGTTCATAGACCTCCTGCCCCGACACGTCGAGTCAGGCATTGGCCGTTTGCGGCTCGCGAGAGGGCGTCGCGGCCGCCATCCTTGTGGGCCCCTCCGCCGACAGAGCACGGCGGGGGCGCTGCCGACGCGAAACGGGGCGGCGCCCAGGGCGGCGCCCCTCGGAGCCGAGGGGCGCCGCCTGGGTCGCGCGGCCGGCCTGCGGCGGGGCCCCCGTGCCTCGAGGAGGAGCAGCGCGCGGCCCAGGCGTAGACTTGTGGCTCTCCGCGCGGAGTTCTCGGATCGGCCCCGGGGCCCCCGTGGCGGCCCCTGGCGGCGCCGCCCACGGCGCGCTCCGCGCGGCAGAGAGGGGGGCCCAGCGCCGACCCGAGCAGTCCGCGGGGACCTCCGAAAGCTGCGGTTCGTGCCGTGTGTTTTTTGCCGTTTTTTGTTTGTTGCCCCTCTGGGAGCGGGTCAGGAGGATGGAGCCCGGAGGAGGTCCGGGAACCGATCTTGCAAGGATTTGGGCCAGGCGCGAGAGGCGCCGTTGTCTCTCAAGTGGCCCTCTGGCGGAGAATGGCCTCGTCTGCGAGGGGCCCACACCTCTCCCCTGGAGGGGAGGTGCGGCTGGAGCCAAACGCGAGGGGCGCCTTTGAACGCGGAGGCCGCGGGAAGCGAAGGAAGACCAGCCAGGACCCGGGTAGGTAGGTTTAGGCTGGCGTGCTCGGGGATCCCAGGGCCCCGCTATGATGCGCCTGACGTCGCTGGCGATTTTGAGCCGCCGATGCATTTTTCATTCTTCGCCCCAAGGAAGTTCTACCATTCCTGAGCCTACACTAGCGGGGGGGGTGGGGGGCGAAGCAGCTGCATGCGGCTGGTTCTCGCGTCAGCTGCATGCGGCTGGTTTTCGCGGCGCCCCTGGGCGCCGGGAGCGGGCATGCCTCGAAGAGCCGTGGGCGCCTCGAGGTGGTGACGTTCACGTGCGGAGGCGGGGGGGAGGAGAGGCAGACCGGTCAGCACGCGGAGAGGTGCAGGCTGGGGCCCTCGGGGGTGCCGGAGCCGTGGAGGCCTCAAGCTGGCGACCTTCGAGGGTGGCCTTCGAGACGCTCGGAGGTGAGCTTCGAGGGTGGCTCTCGCAGGAGGCGTCGCGAAGGCGACCTGCGAAGGGGACGAGGCCTCGGGGTGCGCCACGCCCAGGGCCATCGGATCCATGCGTCGGGGTCCCGCGGCTCCCTGGCCAGGGGCCTCTCGGGCCTCGGGCGCGTCGGGGAGGGCCTCGAGGGGTGCAGGGTCGGGGCCTCCAGCCCTCTCCCTCCCCAGCTCGACGTGCAAGCGAGATTAGGACGGGTTTCCTCCTTCCCCTCCTCCTCCTCCTCCTCCTCCTCCTCCTCCTCCTCCTCCTGCCTCCTCCTCCTCCTCCTCCTCCTCCTCCTCCTCCTCCTTCCTCCTCCTCCTCCTCCTCCTCCTCCTCCTCCTCCTCCTCCTCCTCCTCCTCCTCCTCCTCCTCCTCCTCCTCCTCCTCCTCCTCCTCCTCCTCCCCCTCCTCCTCGTCCTCCCTCTCATCCCCCACCACTCCGCTTCCTTCACAGACCACTTCTCCATGTCGCACCCGCATGGGTGTCAGCAGGGCGCGCCAGGCGTTTCGCCTGAGGCTTCCCCACTTGAAACATACAACAGCTTCAAGAATGGAGGGGGCTACTTTTCAAAATAGAGCTCTCGACATTTTGCGCCGCGCACATTCGTTTCAAAAGCTTGCATCACTTTCATGGATGGGCGGGGTCGTTTCCAGAACGGGGCTCTCGCCGGAGCCTTCGTCGGCAATCATGACGCGATGGTGAGCTGCATGGCCCAGCAAAGCGTTGGCAGCAAGTCTGGTGCAAGCGTGTGCGCAGCAGGACGGCAGGGAGCCCCGTGCCTCCCTGCCCGCAGCAGCAGGACGGCAGGCGGGCCCTGCGCCTCCCCACCCGCCGCCGCTTCCTGCCCGCAACCTTGGCTCAAGCGTCCGAGCGTGGAGGAGGAGAGCGCCCCCAGGCTTTGGCCCTCCGTCTGTGCTGTGGTACAGCAGGCGCCCCCCCTCGCCCCCCCTCTCACTCCTGCCCTCGTCGGGAGGCTTCTCTCCACCCTTTCCCTTCTCACATCTTCCCTGGTGAACCCCTCCCCCACGCCCAGCCGCGGTGAGGGGGAGCTGGGCAGGTGGCCGCGTCTGCACGACACCAAGGCCGAGCGCCAGCGAGCCCCCAGTCTTTCCCTCCCATTCGCTGTCGCCCCCGCGAGTTTCGCACTCGCGCAGGAGACGCATAAGCTTGCGAGGCAGTTTCACAGAGGGTCCTTGAGCAACACTGGGCATATCGCTCGGCACCTCGCTGGATTGTATGATCAGGACCTCTGGCCTTCGCGCATGGTAGCGGAGCCTGCGGTCTGAGTCCGCGGCTCCACCCAGGCAGCGGGCAGCCCCCGCGCCTGGGAAGCCCGCCTGGGCAGCGCTTCGCCCCGCGCCCGGTTGGGCCCCGCGACCTGCGGCAGCCCCGCGGCCTGCGGCAGCGCGTGCCCGGCAGGCGCGGCGGGCGCTGCGCCGGCGCTCGCGCTGCGCCGTGCCGGCGCGGCGGAGGCGCTGGCCCGGCGGCCGCAGGCCGCGGAGGAGCTCCAGCGGCAGCAGCAGGCCGCGGGCAGGCCGCGCAGCAGGGCCTGCAGTGCGGCGCATGGCCGAGCTCCGGCGGGCGGCGCCCCCCGCGGCGCCGCAGCGCGCGCCGGCGGAGCACCTCGGCGGCGCGAGCGCGGACCCGCGGAGGCTCGTGGAGCAGGCGAGCTTCTCTAGGGCCAGGGGCACGGGCCAATTCTGCTTCGCCCTCGAAGCGTTCGCCTGCGCGGCGCAGGCCCACATGGCGGAGCTCTTCCGCCGTGTCGCGGCGATGGGCGGCCAGGTCGTGGACGCTCACGATCCGGATGAACCCGCGTTCACCCTGTGCCCGCGCGAGTTCATGGCGGAGGTCTTCGACCAGTGCGGCTGCAAGGTGCTGGTGACCAACCGCCTGATCGTCTACTCGAGGCAGTGCGACCCCTTGGCCGGTCCTTGCGGCGACGACATCCTAGCCGATGCGGTGAGCGATGGCATTGACCACCTTGGCGCCATGATCAGCTGGCCCTCCGTTACCTCAGCAAACGTAATATACATCTGCTACGTGCCGGGTTTCTGCTACGAGTGGAATGAGGGCCCGAAACACGTTGCGATGCTGTTGGAGAGCACGGGCAAGCTTCAGGCAAAGCCCCAAGGGAATCCACGCAGCAAACACATTGGTAGGGACGATCCGGCGATCCTCGACAAGCTTGACGGCGAGGCGCACACCAAGTCTCGTAGCGACACCGGTCGTGTGCTCTGCGTCTCGTCAGGGCGCTTCGACATCCAGTACTCGGCCAAGGAATTGGGCGAGCAGATGTCCGCGGCCCGCAGGCCAGGCAACGCCAGGTTGGCCCGCTGCGCTGCCCCTTCTTGACGTTCGTCTTCAAGTACGAGCCGCAGGCAGGTGGCTCTTAGATCCCCGTCGACAGCGGTGGGGCTGACAGGCCGGACCGTTACTCGACTCGCGCAGGCTGCGAGTTCGTGGGCTCGCATCCGATCAAGTCCTTGGTCGTGGCGGACCAGGTCCGTGCCCTCTGCAGCGCGAGGGCCGATCTTGATGGCATCGTCGACGTTGCGGCCAGAGGCATCACGACGCAGAGTTGTTTCAAAGAGGTTGCGGACGCGCGCGGTGCCGGGAGCGGCATGGTCGGCAAACGTCGGCAGCGCTACCGTCGCCGCCATCGGCATCGGCTCGAGGAGCGGCGCGGGGAAAACCCGCCACATCGCGACGCGATGGCCCTGGGTCCAGGACGCCGTCCGGGATAACTACGCATATCATCCTGAGAGAGATCTATGATGTTCCAACTTACTTTAGCCTTGATCGCCAGGGAGAATTTCGAGCACCAAGAAAGCACCGGAACTCGAGGGTTTTCACGTGCCGGGTCCTGGGAGACACTCGTCCGACACTGTTTCGATACTCTTTCGACACTTTTCCAGGTGCTCGAAATTATTTCCGGGATGTGGTCCTTGAGTAGGATGGGAGCAACGTGAGAGAAGACCCCTGGCGAGACCAACGTCGCCGACCTGGGGGCGAAGGCGCTCGGGCCGACGAGGCACCAGGAGCTCACGAAGAGGCCCCCGCTGGCGACTCCCGCTTGCCGCTGAGGCTTGGCGGCGCTGGCGGCGGATCTGGCAGCGATGCCCGACACGCAGGGTGCGCGGCGACCGGCGCCGTGCATCTGCGCGTCCGTGTCGTGGCAGTGAGCTTGAGAGGCCCCTGCCACTGCCCGAACAGGGTCATGGATGAGGTGGCTGCTGCCCGGGCCGGCTGGCGGATCTGGCAGCGATGCCGGACACGCAGGGTGCGCGGCGACCGGCGCCGTGCATCTGCGCGTCCGTCTCGTGGCAGTGAGCTTTTGGGAGGCCCCTGCCACCGCCCGAACACGGTCATGGCTGAGGTGGCTGCTGCCCGGGCCGCAGGCGGCCCCGCGCCTGGGCCCGCTGGGCCTCCTCCTCCTCCTCCTCCTCCTCCTCCTCCTCCTCCTCCTCCTCCTCCTCCTCCTCTTCCTTCTCCTCCTCCTCCTCCTCCTCCTCCTCCTCCTCCTCCTCCTCCTCCTCCTCCTCCTCCTCCCGACGAGGACGAGCCCCGAGGAGGCGCCCGGGGCGCGGCCCAGACAGGAGGCTGCAGGAGACCCCCTCGCGGTGCGATGGGGGAGCCTGCGGAAGTCCTGCACCCGAGGGCGCGGTGAGCCGGCGGAGGCGGCGGCCGCTCCAGCCGAGAAGGCGTTGCGAGTCCGCGGCCTGGGCTGACGGAAGGTACCCCCGGCGCCCGGGAGTCAGGGCAGTGTACTCAGAGCAGGCAGTGCTCGGCGACCGTCCCGCGCCGCGCCTGAAGGAGGCGCGGAGAGCTACATGGCCCAGGAAAGTGCTGGTAGCAAGTCTGCGCAGTAAGATGGTAGGGGGGCCTATGCCTCCCTACCCGCAACCGCTTCCTACCCGCAGCCGCTTGGCTCGAGCGTCCAAGCGTGGCCGAAGAGAGCGCTCCCAGTCGTTCCCTCCCATCTGCGATCACCCCCGCGAGATTCGCACTCGCGCAGGAGACGCGTAAACTTGCGCAGCAGTTACACCGAGGGTCCTTGAACAATAGCGGGCATATCGCTCGACACCTCGTTGAAATGTATGATCATGCCCTTTGCCCTTCATTGCTACCCGCCAGAAGGATGCAAGGCAGCTCCTTTTCAAAACGTGGCTCTCGCAAGCAGACTCGTAGGGGTCTGGTCTTTCAGGGGGGGCGTCTCTTTTAGAGGAAACGAAAGCCTGCAGGGGTTTATCAAGACGTATGAGGATGGGACTTGGGATGGGAGGGTGTATTGGACCTTCGTTGATGCATGTCGGGTTTTCTCTGGGCCTTCTCCCCCTCCTCCCCCTCCTCCTCCTCCTCCTCCTCCTCCTCCTCCTCCTCCTCCTCCTCTTCCTCCTCCTCCTCCCTCCTCCTCCTCCTCCTCCCTCCTCCTCCTCCTCCTCCCTCTTCCTCCTCCTCCCTCCTCCTCCTCCCTCCTCCTCCTCCTCCTCCTCCTCCTCCTCCTCCTCCTCCTCCTCCGCCTCTCCTCCTTCCTCTTTCCTCCCCCTATCTTTTAGTTGCATCTACCCCCCCCTCCTCCCCCCTCCTTCTCCGCGTCCTTCTCTCCAATTCGGGAAGCCAGCCGGGGAGGTGCTGGCCATCAGCATCCTCCTCCCCCGTCGGGGAGGTCATCCTGCCCCTCTGTTTGTGTCACGCCACCGCTGACGCTGCTGCAGCTCCTGGTCCTCCTCGATGCGCCCCTCGCGTGTCATCATTACTTTTTCCATCGGGTTATCCCCCCCCCTCTCTCTCTCTCTCCCTGTTGTCGCGACGGCGCCCCCCTCGAGCGGACCACCGAGGACCTTTCCTCGTGAACCGTGACGGCCAGGTGCAGAAGCGGTACTTCGTGCTCTACGACGACCGGATGGAGTCCTGGCTGAGCCAGGCCCTCTGTGAGCGCTGTCTCGCGGGAGGGCTGTCGCAGGCCTAGAGGTTGACACCAACACCAATATCGGCGGCGTGCCTCCACCGAAGGAAGAAGAGATCCCAGCGATGGTGGCAAGGTTCTGGCTTCCAAGGTGGCCGAAATATTGCCACCAACACCGAAATCTTGGAGCATCTTCCCCCTGTGGAGGCAACCCCCGGTGTTGGTGTTGGTGCCCACTTCCAGGCCTCCAAGGCTGGAATGGCCGGCAAAGGGGGGGGGGTAGGTAGGAAGGGGGGCGACGTGGAGGAAGGGCGGCAGCTCGTACAGGCTCTCTGGGCGTGGCGATGCGGAGCACGCGCGCGTCCAGCGGCGAGGGAGGAGGAGGCAGGAGAGCAAAAGACGGCAGGGACGAGAGGAGGCAGCTCGGGCAGATTGCGGTGCACGCGAGTCGCTGGAGTGGCGATTCGTTCTGGAATCCTGGCGAGGGCGGGGGCGCGGGGCTTGAGCCGCGTCAGCGTGCAAGCGGCCCTCCCCACGCTCACTTGCTCGCCGGGCGCTTACTTGCAGGAACTTTGGTTTAGCATACCGCTCCGCCAGTTTGGGCCCGCCGCGCATCGACGCGACACGCTACCCACTTCTTCACTTCCAAGCGTGAACGTTTCGATGTTTGTCCCAGCCTCCCGCCCCGCGGGGCGGAGCGACACGCTATCCACTCGCAGGGCATAGCCAAAGCCGCCGCCGCGAGACGCTAAGCAAAAGGTCTGGACCGTACAGTGGGGGCGCGCGTCAAGAATCTGGCTGGTTTTGGTCAGGGTGCCCGGGTTTTCTTCGCTCCGCGCGATGCGCAGCGGGTTCCCGCGGCCGTTGAAGGAGCCGGTGAGCTCAGGGCGCTCAAGCCCCCCACTTGCAGCTCGCGCTTGCGGGTTTCAGGGCTGAGTTTCTTGCGAGGTTTTCTTGCGGCCGGGCCCACACTGTAAGCAAAAGTTCTGGATTGTACAGTGCGGGCGCGGCCGCCAGCGGGCGCGGCCGCAAAATCAGTCAGATTCTTGGCGCGCGCCCCCCTGTACGGTCGAGAACTTTTGCTTAGCGTCTCGCGGCGGCGGCCCTGGGTAAGCCCTGCGAGCGGATAGCGTGTCGTTCCGCCCCGCGGGTCGGGAGGTTGGGAACATAGCTTGGCAATGGGGAAGTGGATAGCGTGTCGCGTCGAAGTGCGGTAGGCCGGAACTGGCAGAGCGGTAGGCTAAACCAAAGTTCTTGACCGCAAGCGCCCGGCGAGGAAGTGACCGTGGGAAGGTCCATGATCGGATCTTAGCTTGGGACTGGATGGGGGTTTGCTTACGAGCGTGCCTAGATGGCAGGGGCTGCAGGTCCAGGCCTCACGGTGGGATTTGGGAAATATGGATATCCAGATTCTCAATGATCGGAACACGGTGTCCGAGAGTATTTATCGCAAGTCAGCACGTGTTTTCAAACAGTTGGTTTGCACGGGCGATCGTGCCGGCTTATGAAACCGCAAACTTGTCTACGTTGGCAATGCTCGAGGCAACGCAACGCCTTACTTTGCGCGCCTGTATGGCGCGTTGCTCTGGGCGCGCATTGGCGCGCAGGCCGTCTGCCATGGTCCCCCCGTTTTCCGCCTGACCCCCCGGGAAAGGTGGGGGGTGGATGGGGGGCGTGGGCGGTTGAGAAAGCGGACGACGACGACGACGAGGGGTCAGGATGGAGGAGAATCGCGCGAGGATGATGCGGGAGGCATGAGCAGGGCCAGCAAGTGCCGGAGAAGCCGCCGCCGTCGCTTTCCTGGCTCCATGAATTAGCCATCGGCGCGATGGTTGCGATTCAAAAGATACACGCACCTAGCGCCCCCAGCGGCCCGGAGAGCTCCAATGCCCAACCGAGCGCGCGATGCGACAAGGCTCTCTATGTGGGAGTGCATTATGGTGGGGCGTCACTTCAATTTATTATGGAAGTTCCAAACTACCCCAGCGGGTGCTCGAACTCATCGATTCGACGCGGCGTCCAACGAAGGTGCCCGCGCAGGAGGTCTTCTAGAACTGCGCCCGCGCCTCGACGCGCCCGCGTGCAGCGCGAATGCGCGATGGGAGTAGGGGCTTCCTGCGTCGCGGCGGCAGTTCGCGGGCCCGCGCGGGCAGCGGCGCGCATCGATCTATATTGGGCGCGCAATATCGCCTGGCGCGTTTTGCAAGGTCGCGGGCGCGTCGCGCGCCCCTGGCGGGAACGCGGCGCTGGAGCGACCGTGCGAGGAGGGCGCTGCGCCAGTGGGGGGTCGGGCGCCGTCGCGCAAGAGACGGCGCCGGGTTGACGCAGCCCGCGATCGCGCGAGGGGCGCCGCGCCGCCGCCGCGACGCTCGCCTCCCTGCTGGACGTTCGCGCCGCGGCGGCGGCGCGCGACCGCGCCGGATGCCTTCGGCGCGGCCGCGTCGAACGTGCAGCGCCGCGGCGGCGGGTGCTCGCCGCGCCTTCCAGGGGGGGCGCCGCGGCCCAGAGGGGGCGCGCGGCCGGGCTCTCTGCGCCGCGCGTCGCGCGGCCACGCGTCCCCAGAACCCGCGCGCCACGTCGGATCGCGCGGCGGGGCGCGACGAGGCCGATCGCACGGGCGAGGCCGACGAGCGAAATCTCGCGCTCGTTCGAACTTCGAATCGTCCAGTCGGCTGGCGGGCGGCTCCGCCGTCGGGCCGCTCGGCTTCGCGCGGGTTCCGGGGCCCGTCGCGCCAGGGGGGCGCCGGCCGCCAGGCCGCGCGCTTTATGTTGGGCGGCGGCGATCGTTTGCGAATCTGGAAGGCGCGCGGGGGTGCAGCACTTGAAGTGGCGCTCGGTGAGCGGGCGCGCGGCGGATCGCGTCGCCGCGCAACTGCGCGACTTCGCCGCTGGCCCGCTCGGCTCCCGGGCGGCGAGGGCCCCGGGCAAGACTCTGCCGAGCGGCCTCTGGGCGCCCCGGGCCGGCAAGGCGTGGGAGGGGCCATCGAAGGTTCGCGAGCGAAGCGGGGTCTTGGGGGCGGGCGGCGCAGGCGCGCCATTGCCGAACTGCTTGCCTGCGCGCGCGTTGCGCGCGAGACTCCGGGGCGCGC
The DNA here is from genome assembly GCA_963575745.1 of Prorocentrum cordatum. Classification (NCBI taxonomy): domain Eukaryota; class Dinophyceae; order Prorocentrales; family Prorocentraceae; genus Prorocentrum; species Prorocentrum cordatum. The sequence continues at coordinate 30,085 of CAUYUJ010000984.1, forward strand.
GGCGGCCGCGCCGCCGGGCCGCATGGGCCCGCGCCTCCGTGCCCGGGCGCGCCGGCCTGTGCGCCGCGACGCCGCGTTGCGGTCGGGTCGGCGACCCCGCCGGCGCGTCGCCCCGCCCGCCCGGCCGCGCGGCGCTGGGGCCGGGCGGGGGGCTCAACGCTGGGCGTCGCGCCGGGGTCGCAGACGTCGACGGCCTGCCTCGCCCGCCGGTTTCGCGTCGCGCCCGCGCGGCGTCGGCTCAGCGCGCGGCTGAATGTTCCCGCCCAGATTTGTCCCCAACCGCCCCAACATTTCTTGGCAGCGGAATTCTGAAGTCAGGAAATATCAGCGCGGAGACAGGTTTTGCACATGTCTTCAGTGAGAAACGTCGACAGCGTCGCTGCGCCAAAATTCCCACGCCGAGAAATGTCGACGGCGTCGCCGCGCCAAAGTTTGCGCGCTGATCGATTTTTCAACGGCGGGTGGCCGTGCCAAAATTTCCGCGCCAACAACTTTTGGAAACTTGCGTCCAGGGCGCGGAAACAGCTGCAGCGCTCGCGTGGGCGACCTGTGCGCGCGCGACGTCGCGCGCTCGACGCCCCCCCCGCGCGCGTCGCGCGTCGTTTTTTTGGGGGGGCGGCCGGGCTCGCGGCGACAGGGGTCCGTCCGCGATGCCGGCCGCCCCGCGCGGAGCGCCCGACCTCGCTGCGTGGCCAGGGCGCCCCGGCACTGTCCGCGCGCCCCCCCCCCCCACCCCCCGGATTCCGCGCCGTTCCCGGCGGGCCGTCGTCGTCGCGCCCGTCGCCCAAAGAGACGGACCGCGAGACTCGCCCGGCCCCCGCCCATGCATTCGGCGCTGCGCGCCCCCTGTCCCCCCTCGCCGCGCGGCCTGCGGCCGTCGCTGCAGCTTTCTGCGTGGTCCCCGCCGCGCCGCGCGAGTTGGTCTGGATCGCCGCGCCCCCTTGGCGCCCCGCCAGGGGCGACGGCGATCCACTTGGCGCGTTTGATAGCCGCGAACCCGCGCGCCCCCCCTCCTCGGAATGGCCTGCGCTTCGTCCATCCTGCCGCCGATGTGCGCGTGGCCACGTTGTCCAGGGGCCCGCCGCCCCCTCGCCCCCTCGCGCAATTCTGCCATTGCCAAGTTGGCCCTGTGGCAAATTTCCCATGCCGGTTGTCTGTCCGATCGGCCTGGCGCTATCTGGCGCTGCGTGCCAGTCGATGACGCGTTGAGCCGTTGCCAGGCGATGCGCAGTTGCGCGTCCGACTCGCCCCCCGCCCCCCCGCTGGCCACGCGGCGCGCTGGCCCAGCGACGCAGTGGCCTGTTGACCCAGCGGCCGCGCGGCCGACCGCCCGCGCGGCGCGCTTGTCGCGCGGCCCGCGTCAACATCGATTCAGCAACAAGTGCGCCTTCGCCCCGCCCCCCCCCCGCCACCGCCGCCGCGCGCCACCGCCCGACCCGCCACCCCCGCGAGCAAGCGGCGCCCGACCTGCCGAGCGGCCCGCAGGGCGAGCGGCGCAGCGTTGGCCGCCGGCCGAGAGATCCAGCGGCCGCGACTGCCATAGGTGCCCCGGCGGCCCCGTGGCGCGCCGGCTCCGTTGCCCAAGGGGTCAGCGCCCCAGCGGCCCGGTGGCGCTGCGGCCCAGTTGCCCATTGGCCACCTCGGCAACGCATGGCGCTGTTCCCGGCCGGCCGGCGCAGTGGCCCACCGGCCCAAGCGCCGCCCCCCTCGTCAGAAGAGCGCCCCGCTGGCGCCGCGGCGCGATTGCCCAGTGGCGCGACGCCCGCCAGTTCAGAGGCAGAATGGCACGCTGCGCCGCATGCCCCTCTAATGCGCTGGAGCGGCGCGCTCGGGGCTCCGTGGCAGATTCTGGCAAGGGGGCCCATTGCAGAAATAACTGGAGTCCTGGCCCGGCAGCTCCCGCGCAGGGCCCCGCGGGGTCTTGGGACCAAAACCCGAGCGCACCCGCGGGACCAGAGGGACCCGATGCGGAGAGCGAGGATGCGAAGGGTTTCCCTCTCTTCCCCTGGCGGGGCCGGGCCCGCGGCCCAGTCTGCTTCGAGCGCCTCGCCGCTTCGTCAAGGCGCCTGCTTCTTCGGAGCGGCGAGTGGCCGGTCCTCCAGGCAGGCCCAGGATGAGGCCAAGTCGCTGCAGAGCCTTCCCGAATGCTTTTTCAGCGCGACTTGCACCGCTTCTGGAGCGGCCGCGGCTCCCAGGGTCCATTCTCCAGACTCCTCCTCCTCCTCCTCCTCCTCCTCCTCCTCCTCCTCCTCCTCCTCCTCCTGCTCCTCCTCCTCCTCCTCCTCCTCCTCCTCCTCCTCCTCCTCCTCCTCCTCCTCCTCCTCCTCTCCTCCTCCTCCTCCTCCTCTCTTCCTCCCCCTCCTTCTTCCTCCTCCTCCTCCTCCTCCTCCTCCTCCTCCTCCTCCTCCTTCTCCTCCTCCTCCTCCTCCTCCCCTCCTCCTCCTCCTCCTCCTCCTCCTCCTCCTCCTCCTCCTCCTCCTCCTCCTCCTCCTGCTCCTCCTCCTCATCCTCTCTTCTTCCTCCTCCTCCTCCTCCTCCTCCTCCCCTTCTCCTCCTCCTCCTCCTCCTCCTCCTCCTCCTCTCCTCCCTCCTCCTCCTTCTCCTCCTCCCTCCTCCTCCTCCTCCTCCTCCTCCTCCTCCTCTCTTCCTCCCCTCTCTCTTCTCCTCCTCCTCCTCCTCCTCCCCTCCTCCTCCTCCTCCTCCTCCTCCTCCTCCGCCCTCCTCCGCCTCCTCCTCCCTCCTCGCTCCTCCTCCTCCTCCTCCTCCTCCTCCTCCTCCTCCTCCTCCTCCTCCTCCTCCTCCTCCCTCCTCCTCCTCCTCCTCCTCCTTCCTCCTCTCTTCCTCCCCCTCTCTTCCTCCTCCTCCTCCTCCCCTCCTCCTCCTCCTCCTCCTCCTCTCCTCCTCCTCCTCCTTCCTCCTCCTCCTCCTCCTCATCCTCTCTTCCTCCTCATCCTCCTCCCCTTCTCCCTCCTCCTCCTCCTCCTCCTCCTCCTCCCTCCTCCTCCTCTTCTCCTCCTCCTCCTCCTCCTCCGCTCCTGCTCCTTCCTCCTCCTCTCTCCTCCTCCTCTCCTCCTCCTCTCCTCCTCCTCCTCCTCCTCCCTCCTCCTCCTCCTCCTCCTCCTCCTCCTCCTCCTCCTCCTCCTCCTCCTCCTCCTCCTCCTCGCCCCGAGCTGGCCCCGGCCGCGGAGCGGGAGGGGGGGCAAATTGCCCCAGGCGCCCACCTTTTCGGCAGTGCTTCCCAGACGCAGCCAGGGCGACTGAGCCTACCAGCCACAGCCACGGCGCAGCAGATTGATGGCGGCGCCCCGTGCTCCACCTTCGAGCTTCGAGCTGCGGGCCTCGTCGTTCGACGAAGCGAGGACCTCGAAGGCGTTGCCCCTGGCTTGCGCCGGGTAGAGGGGAAGAGAAGCTCAAAGGTGCAAGGAGAAGAGGGGCACGACTCACGATCTCCGAACGGCGCGGCGGAATTCGAGAACGAAGCCACTGCATAAACACAATGTGTTAGAGCTCCGCGCAGTTTTCGTAGATCGGCGCTGGACCCCCTCCCTGGCGCGCGGCGCGCTCCGGGGGCGGCGCCAGAGGCGCCGCCAGGGGAGCCCAGCGCCGATCCAGGAAATCCGCGCGGAGCTCCAACAGCTTATGTGTATGGCGTTGTCTTCTTCCTCCAGGAATGTGCTCCCTCCTCCTCCCCCTCCCCCTCCCCTTCGTCCCTGCCCTGGCCCTGGCGAGACGCCACTTCGGCCAGCAGCCCTCCCGACAGCGAGGCCAGCTACAACAGGCACGAGGCCCCGGCGACCGAGTTCTTGCTCGATGACGTGGAGGACATCGAGGCCTGGCCAGGGCGGCCCTCGTGCCCCGGGAGGCAGGAGCCGAGGAGGGGGGAGCTGCTGCTGCTGCTGCTGCTGCTGCTGCTGCTGCTGCTGCTGCTGCTGCTGCTGCTGCTGCTGCTGCGTCGCTCGCACACCAGGTAGCAGACCCCAGTGTGTAGCGTTGCGGCAAGATCTTGCTTTTGGCAAGGCAGTGGGTTCGACTCGTGCGTGCATGGCCGCGCCGGCCGTAGCCTTTTGGCGGCTCGCTCGTACCTGAGCAACGTGTAAGGGGGCTCGCCGACCTGCAGCCGTCGGCGGAGATTGCCACAAAACATCTCGCTTAGATCCCGTTCTGCGTCATTATTCCGGGGGAAGGTGGGCGCGAGGGGAACAGGAGGGCGGGACAGGGAGAGGGAGAGAAGATCAGGGAGAACAGGGAGGATGGGAGGAGAGGGAGAGAGAGAGAGAGAGAGCAACAAACAAAAAAAAGGAGAGAAAGAGAGAGAGAGAGAGAGAGCGCGGAAATAGCCTACTCCCCCTTCCCCTCCCTCCCGCCTCCCGTGAGTGCAGGCCTTGAGGCATCGATGCTTGGACCGCGGACGGCACCACACCGTCGGACGGCGTTCTGCTCAGGCGGCCGCGCGCCGCGCGAGGCTGCCCCGACCGGCCCTGCGGGCCGCGGAGCCGAGCCGCGGCGCTCGGGCGTGCCCTACGCCGCAGGCGCGCCGCCGACGTTGCCGGCGTTGCGGGCGGCGCCCAGCGCGGCGCTCCTCGGCGCCAAGTGGCGCTGTCCGGGCCGCGCAGGGGGCCTGCGGTGGGGCGCCGGCGCCTCGAAGCGCAAAAAAAGGGCGGCAGAGGCACAACCATTCGGAGCTCCGCGCGGAGTGCTCGGCTCGGCGCTGCCCCCCCCCCCTGGCGCGCGGAGCGCCCCCCCCGCTCTCCCCATGGCACGCTGCGCGCGCCAGGGAGGGGGGGGGGTCCAGCGCCGATCCGAAAAGTCCGCGCGGAGCTCCGAACGCTTGGTGTCCGTGTTGCCTTCTGCTCCTCTGAGGCCTGCCGGGGCCCAGCGGCGCGGCTCCGTGCGGGCCGTCGTCGATGCCGCTCCGCATCCGTGCAGAAGTCGGGCTGTGAACGTCTCGGTCCCACTGGCCGAGGGCGGGTGCCATCCCCGCCTCGACCCGGAGCGGTGTGCAAGCGCCCTGCCTCGCGCGTCCGTTCCCTGCCCCGGTCCCTCGGCCCTCTGGTCCTCGCGCTCGTCGTGGGCCTCTCTCTCTCTCTCTCTCTCTCTCTCCCTCGCTTCGCGCGCTGTGCTCCCCCCTCCGCCGTGAAGTCGTGCACCGTGCTGTGCCCGCCGCCGCGCCACGCAGCCCGTGGCCACCCGACCCGACCCCGCGGGGGGGGGGGGCAGGCGCAGAGCACCGAGCCGCCCGCCGCACGCGCGGCTCCCGCGCCCGTCTCCTCCGCTGGCTCCTCACTCGTTCTCCTCGCTCGGTCTTGTTCTCGTTCTCCCTGAGCTCGTTCTACTTGGTGCCCCTCCTCTCCCCTGGGGTCCCCATCGGGGGGCGGGCTGGCGTTGGCTCCCTCGGGCCTGCGACGCGCCACCCATCGCCTGTTCCGAGGGCGCGATGGGTGCAGCGCGCGAAGGCGGGCCTCACACGCCCGATTCGCGGCGCGAAGGCACCCCTCGCCAGCGCCGAGAGCGCGAGGGGTGCGGCGGGGGCCCGTCTGCTGTCGCGTGGGGCCCCTGGCCCCCAGGGCGGTGCGTCGCACGGCGCTTCCAGTGCGACCCGCACCGCCCTGGGGTTTCGTCGGCCCTGGCTGCCCTATTAGTGGGGGCTGCTGGGGTCCGCTGGGGGGCCCCGCGGCACGGGGCGCTCCTTTTTCTGCTGTTTTTCAGCCGAGGGCGGCCCAGGCTCGACGCCTGAGGCTGCCCAGTGTTTGGGCTTCCCTGCGCTCATGGAGTCTGGTTGCGCCAATGCTGCTAATCCTGCTAATCCTCCCCCTCCTCCCCCTCAGTCGGCGGGGACCTGCGTCCATTCCGGGTGAATTAGTCCTGCCATTCGCACCGCTCGTCGCCATGCCAGTCGCCGATGTGCAGCTGCAACCCAACTTGAGATGGCGCTCTTTCCGTGAGTCTTTCGGCGTGTCGTACGGCACTCTTGGTCGACGGTATTCAGCGGTGGGTCGATTGGGCAGTGTGCGTCTCAGATGCGTTGCCGCTGCAGCTGTCTGGAGTTAGTTTCGGATTGGTGTGGGCTCCCTGGTAGACTCAATGTTGCGGTTTCAGTGCTAGTGTTGTGTTGGGTTGGCGGGTTCGCCCTCTCGAATTGGCACGGCTGGCATGTCGTGTTGCCCCGTACGCGCGCAGTAGATAGATCCGCGACGTGTTGCGCCGAGTAATACTCGGCGGCGAGCGAGGGGGGAAATGAGAAGGAGGAGGCCTTCTCAGAAGGCGGCGGGGCTTCTCAGAAGCCCTCGCGCCTTCTGAGAAGTTTTTCTGTCTTCGGGAAAGGCCAATTAAACTTATCAGAAGGCCGGGAGGATTCCGATCCTTCTGAGAAGGCCTTCTCCTTCTCATTTTCCCCCTCGCTCGCCGCCGAGATCCACGATCCATGCATGAGCGCCCCAGGAATCGAGATCCCATGAGGGCCCACGTTTTTAAGACCTTCAGGTGGACGATCGTGTGCACAAAAGGTGGCGAAGCTTGATTGGGGGAGACGGCCGATCAGCCCCTTCCTCTTTCTCACCGCAATTTCCTCTCCTGGAGGCCTTATCTTCCTCTTCCTTCTCCTCCTCCTCCTCCTCCTCCTTCTCCTCCTTCCCGTCCTCTTCCTTTTTTAACATTCGGCGAACTTCGATCAGCCGTCCTCTTGCCACTCAGTGGGAAGGCCTTACGGCCGGTGCCGCCGACCCTGAAGGGGGACGACGACGGCGGCGGCGGCGGCGGCAACGACGACGCTGAGGCTCTGGAGCGCTTCTTGGGGCTCTGTAGGGAGCCTCTGGGGCTCTGTTGGGGAGCCTCTTCAGGGACTTTTTGGGAATCCCCGTGGTCACTTGGAGCAGCCTCGGCGCGGATCTGAATCCTCGTGGAGGCATGTATATCTATTTAAAAAAACGCGCAGCACCCCGCAATCGCAGATAAGAGTGAGGAGGGTGCCTCTGGGAGGGATGTTCAGAAGGAGGGGTGGTGGTGGTGGTGGTGGTGGTGGTGGTGGTGGTGGTGGTGGTGGTGGTGGTGGTGGTGGTGGTGGTGGTGGTGGTGGTGGTGGTGGTGGTCCTATTGTCCACAGGCGGGAGGCGAGGGGAGGGGTTCTGAATTCAGCTGTTCTCCTCCTCCTCTTCGTCTTCCTCATCCTCCTCCTCCCCGCCCTCCTCCCCTTATTCTCCCTTCGCATCCCCAGTATTCTGCTCCTGCTCCGTCTCATGATCATCACCACCACCATCACCGTACCGCCAGAAAGCCGCCGACGGACGAGATATGCGAACGGGGCCCCGAGGAGCCGGGAGAAGTACAGGGGGGCAGCCACGTGCCCCAGCAAGCCGAGGAGGCTTGGACGAGCTTGGGAGGAGGAGGAGGAGGAGGAGGAGGAGGAGGAGGAGGAGGAGGAGGAAGAGGAAGAGGAAGAGGAGGAAGAGGAAGAAGAGAAATAGGAGGAGAAGGAGGAGGAGGAGGAGGAGGAGGAGGAGGAGGAGGAGCTGCAGCAGGATGCTCTGGCGAGCCTGGGAGGTGGTGGGCGAGGAGGGGCTGCAGCAGCGGGAGCGGCAGCAGCGGGGCGAGGTGGGCGGTTCAAGATCCCATTGATGGCTGCCTCCCAGCGAGGACCAGACGCGTGTTCGCTTGCGGCGGCCATACAGAAGTGCGGGAGGACCAGGCAATGGACCGCCGCGCTGCAATTGTTCCACGAAGCGCCTCGGCTAGGCGCGGAGGGCAACCGAGACCGCTACTATGCTACCATCGGCGCGCTCGGGAAGGGCAGGCAGTGGCAGCGGGCGCTGCTGCTTCTCGGCGAGATAGCAGGAAAGAAGCTGGCGCCCAACGTAGCCCTGATCTACACTGCCAGAGCGCGCGCGTGCGACCCACAAAGCCCGGACCCTCCAGAATGGGCCCTTCCAGGGCTCCCCGATGCCCGCTCATCGGCGTCTCTTGCGCCCTCTTGGAGCCATCTTCGACCCAACTTCCTCAGGTTTTGACCGACTCGGGCCAGGTGGGGTTGGTCCCGAGGCTTTCAGTCATCATCGTGATCGTCGTCGTCGTCGTGGTCGTGGTCGTGATCGTCGTTGTGGTCGTGGTCGTGTTTGTGGTCTTCGTCGTCTTCGTCGTCGTCGTCGTCGTCGTCGTCGTCGTCGTCGTGGTCGTGGTCGTGGTCGTGGTCGTGGTCGTGGTCGTCGTCGTTGTCGTCGTCGCGGTTGTCGTCGTCGTCGTCGTCGGCGTCGGCGTCGGCGTCGGCGTCGGCGTCGGCGTCGTCGTCGTGGTCGTTTCGGAGGTGGCTTCGCTTCGGCCTCCGCTTCGCGAGCCGCGCCGCGAGGCAGCCCCGGGCAGGCCCAGAGGGCGCGGAGGTGGCCCGCGAGGGCCCCGGGAGCGCCCCGAGCTGCTCCGAGGTCGCCCCCCGCGGGCCCCGAGAGGCTCCCCATAAGGGGGGTCCCCCACAGAACTGGTCGAGGCGCCTTATCCTCCTCCTCCTCCCCCTCCTCCTCCCCTCCCCTCCCCTCCTCCCCCCCTCCCCTCCCCTCCCCTCCCCTCCCCGTGTGGCCTGAGAGGGCCGAGGGCCCGACCAGGCGCCGAAGGCCGGCCTCCTCCGAGAGCCTCAAGACGGCCGAGGAGGCCCCAAGGTGTTTCGGCGGTGCCCAGAGGTCCTCCACCAGCAGCAGCAGCAGCAGCAGCAGCAGCAGCAGCAGCAGCAGCAGCAGCGGAGCTGGCATCAGGAACAGCAGCAGGAACAGCAGCAGGCAGCAGCTCCGACACCCTCAGCAAGCAGCTCGCGCGCGAGTGCCCTCCAGAACCGGCCCGAGGACGCCCCGAAGAGAGGCCACGGAGCCGACCGATGGTCCAACATCCCACTGCGGATGTTTGCGCTGCTTCGAGTCACCATCGGTTCGTCTCTGCCCCACCCCAGCAGTGCCGCCCACGGCCTCGGAGTCGCACGGCCTGCCTCCAAGACGGTCCCCAGCCAGCGCCAACAGGGCCCCCTAGGGGCCAAAACACGTTTCCTGGCGATTCGGGCCTCCCTGGGCTGCCCCCAGGGCCCCCCAGACCAACCCCACGGTGAATTGCCGATCGCGCAGGGGCCCAGGGCCCTCCTAGCGGCCAAAAGACGTCTCCTGGCGACTCGGGGCTCCCTGGGGGACCGCGGGGTCCCATAAATCCCCGAGACAGCCCCAAGAGAGCCCCAAGCAGGCCCCAAGATCGCTCCTGGAGGGCCACAGGCGGCCTGGGTGGGGTGACCCTTCGCCCCCCGATCGGCGCCACGACGACGCGAGAGGCCCGCGGGGAGCCCCGTGGAGGGCCTCGAGAGGAACTTCCCCCCCTGAATGTGGTGGCGTTTGCCCGGCCGGCCACTTCTGCTGGGCTGGCCTCCTCCCCCTCCCCCTCTTCCTCCTCCTCCTTCCTCCTCCTCCTCCTCCTCCTCCTCCTCCTCCTCCTCCTCCTCCTCCTCCCCCTCCCCGAGAGAGGCGACGGCCCGCCGGCCTCGCCAGTGCTGTTTTACTTCTGGGACGTTGCTGTAAGTGAAGCCGCTGGTCAATCTCTGCCGCGTGTCGCCGCGGAGTGCACTGGTGACCCGGGAGCGGTTGCGATCGCCCCCTCCTGCTTGCCCCCTCCTTCTTCTCCAAAAAAAAGAGGGCCTCAAGAGGGCCCTTGGCTGCCCCCACTGCGGCCCAAGGGAGCCGGGAGCCCCTGCACGGCCCACGTACCCAGCAGCATCAGAGGCAGCAGCCATGCGCAGCCAGCCGCAGGCTCGCAGCAGGAGCAAGCAGCCTCTGCGCTGCGCCCGGCGGGGTGGAGCAATGCTCGTGGTGCAAGCCGGAGGACTCCCGGCCTCGCCAGGACAGTCCATAGTCACGTTGTTGACCAAGCGGCATCAGGCAGGCAGCAGCGGTAACCAGCAGCAGAGGGCATCATCAGCCTGCAGAAGTGTCAAGCAACAGCATCAAGCAGTAAGCAGCAGCTGTGAGCAGCAGCAGCGGCGGCAGCAGCAGCAGCCATTACAACGTGTTAGCATAACCTGCATCCAGTAGCAGCCACCAACAGCAGGCACGCATTTTTTTCTGGCACGGGACACCAGCAAACTGCAACACTACGCCACACCAAGCACAATGAGCCAGCAAGCAAACAGTAGGCAGCAGCAACATTCAGTAGGCAACCACGTAGCCGGAAGCAAGACCACGAGGCAGAAAGCGAAGCGAGCGAACGTGCAAGCGATGAAGGGAGAGTCCTGGCAAGCAAGAATGGAATCTGGAAATGTGGCCAGCACGCAAGCCGGCAAGCGGGCGATACAGTTGTCAGGGTAGCAGGCTAGGGTAGCAGTCACGCAAGCGAGACAGACGGCACGCGAGCAGTGAAGCAGGCGAGGAATCTTTACACGTGCATGCGAGGAAGCTTGCGTGGACGTAAGGCCACGGGTCAGCCCTAATTCACATACAACGTTGGGATCAGCGCGTGCGAGAAAGGCGAGCAGTGGCAGCAGGCGCTGGCGCTGCTCACCGAGATGAGGGAGACGAAGCTGGCACCCACCGTCGTCAGCTACGGCGCTGGGATGAGCGCGTGTGGGAAATGTGGGCAGTGGCTCCGGGCTCTGGGGCTGCTCAGCGAGATGTCGGAGGTGGAGCTGGAGCCTGACGCCATCAGTTCAGCAACGCGTGGGCGAGGCCGTCAGAAGTGCGGGGCCGCGTCGCCTCCGCCAGCTGCAGGCGCGCTCAGTCTGGTGACCGGCAGGGCGGCTCCAGGACGCCCAGGCCGGGCGCACAGACGCCCACGTGGCCCCACGAGGCCCGGGAGGGCCCCGCACAGAAGCCCAAAGGGGCTCCGAAGAGGGCACCCCGAAGGCCCCAAGAGACCGCCGAGAGGCCCCCCCAGAGACGCCTCGAGCGGCCCCTCCTCACGAGGACCCCAAAGCGGCCAAGAGGTCCCTGCCCGTCCCGCCGCCGCCCTCCTCGGCGCTCCATCCGCGCCCCTCGGCCGTCGCTGTTCCCCTCTCGCTCGTCGCGGATCGCTCCCCGCTTCTCCCTCCTCGATCTCCTCGACATCCTCGGTCCCGACTCGACATCCTCGATCTCCTCCTCGATCTCCTCGACATCTTCGATCTCCTCGATCTCCTCGACATCCTCGATCCCCGCCCGGCAGCAGGTCCGCCCGCAAGCTGATGTAGCGAGGAATGTCAGCATTGCAGCATCAAGCAGCATCAAGCAGCATCAGCAGCAGCAGCAGCAGCAGCAGCAGCAGCAGCAGCAGCAGCAGCAGCCAGCAGCAGCAGCGAACGGCAGCAGCACGCAGCACAAAGCAGACAGCATCAGCGGCAGCACACGGCAGCACCACTTAGCAAGCACGCACCAAGCAGCGCTGGTCATCAGCAGCACCCTGCAGCCATAAACAGCAGCAGCACGCAGCAGCGGCAACCATTACTAACATCACGCAGCAGCGGCAGCAAGCAGCAGCACGCAGTAGCACGCGCGGAATGCGAAGTTCGAGCCCCACGTGATCATTCCAGACTCCCAACCGCATGTCCACAATCACATGCCAGTTCGTGCAGATGTTGTGGCCGTAGTCCACGGGTCAGCCCTAGTCTGTTAGTTGATCGGCAGCACCAGAAAAGTGAGCACCGACAAGCGGCTCAAGTGGCCAAAATCGCCCCAGGGGGGCCCCGGCGGCCCCCAGCGGTCCCCGAGACGTTCCAAGATGGCCCGACACGCCTCCAGACAGCCCACGAGGTCGCTAATATGGTTTTCAGACGGCCCAACAGGGCCCCAAGACGGCCCAAGAGGGAGGGCTCCAAGAGGCACCATAAGAGGGTCCCGAGGGGCCAAAATCATTGATGTCCTTTTGGTTTTTCTACTGATTTGAGGCTCTCGCTCTTTCAGGCTTCCCACGCTCCAAGACGGCCCAAAAGGCCTCCCTGTTCGCGCGAACACGGCCAAACAGGCCCGCAAGAGGGCCACCAGATGGCCCAAGAGGGCCCCAACACGGCCCAAGGCGCTCCCGAGGCCGGCCCAGGCAGGCTCCAAGACGGCCCAAGATGGCCCGAGGCGCCTCCAGACGGCCCAAGGAAGGGGTCACCAGTGCGGCCTTCAGAACTACCCAGCCGGGCCCCAGGACGGCACACGAGTGCTCCAAGAGGCTCCCCGCGAGGGCCTCGATGGGCCGAAGTCATTGATTTTCATTCCGTGTCTGCCTGGAGTTGGAGTTCTCGCGTATCACCGCACCGAGCCCCGAAATTTCCAGGGGGCTCCCCGGCCTCGCCGAGTGCCAACCATACGCCGACGCGCCCGCCCGCGAGCCCGCAACTGGAGAGGCGCGCGCCTCCCGCTCGGACCACAGCAGGGCCGACGGGAAGACGCGAGGGCCAGTTCTGAGGCCGCCGCGGGTCCTTCTGTGGGAAATAGCACACTTTGGGA
>CAUYUJ010000984.1:45000-87500 GCA_963575745.1 Prorocentrum cordatum
GAGGCCCCGCCTTGCTGTGCCCTGTCTCCCTAATTAAAGCTGTGCGTAGCCCGCCTAGCTGTTAGCGGAAGAGGTTCGCTCTCGCCCCGCCGACCAAAAGTGCGTGGAAGGCTCCCGCGGTGGCTCGGGGTTCCTCTCGGACCGTCTGTGGGGCGACCGTGGGGCCCCCTTGGCCCGCCTGGGGGCCCTCCATAGGTAGGGCCCGAAAAGGTCCTGCGACAGGCCGTCCCGGACCGCGGAGGATTCGGCCCTCTGTGGCCCCGGTCCTTTACGATTCCTTGATCCAGAGGGCTGGGGACTGCACCGGGGGACCTGAGGACACGCCCACTCTCCGTGCCTGAAGGCACGGTGGCGGATTACTTGTTGCAAATGTGAAAATCATGACAGCCCAATCCGCGATTCAAGTTTTGCGTTTAGTTATAATTGCATCATTGTTGCAAGCACTCCCAAGTTGTAGCAAGGCAGCAACATCCCATACCCTGTCTGGTCTCTGTCGATGCCTCGTTAGCGTGCTACGACGCGCCGCGCTGCAACGTGTTGTTTTTTGTGCCAGCCGTGACGCGTCGTGAACATCCCAGTCCGTGCATGTTATGTCATATGTTTGGTTGGGTAATCGTTTGTCGCCTCCACCATGTCATGCCGCATACGAACCGGGCCTCTGAGCCTCTGATACGTGCTGTTGGATAAAACGGCGGCGTTGTGTCCGCCGTGAGTGCTGGAAGCAAGCTTCCCTTTTCAGATGTACCGTGGTGTCTTGTACGCTGCGCACTTCGCAGCCTTTCATGCGAGTAAGGAATATGCTCGCGCGGGGAGTAGTCTAGGGGTCGCCCCGAGTCACTCTGAACGCTGGGATCAGCGCGTATGAAAAGGGCGAGCAGTGGCAGCGAGCGCTGGCGCTGTTCAGCGTGATGCGGGAGGCGAAGCTGGAGCCCAGCGTCGTATATACACGAGCGCGGGGCAAGTTCTCTCTGAGCCACCCTGGCTCCCGGCGAAGGACGGCCCCCGCGCCAGGTCGTCCGCAAGATGCTTCGAGGGCCCGCGAGGGCCCAAGCTGGGGCGCAGGACCGAGGAAGGGCGTGACGGCCCACGACGGATGCCCAGGCCGTGTGGGCGGTTCGACGCCAGCGCGCTCGGCGAGAGCGCGTTGTGGTGCCGACTCTTAGCCCAGGCTGACTGGATGATTCGAGGCCGGGGCGCTCGGCGAGTGCCTGTTGTTCCCCCCTCCCCTCGTCTTTCCCATCCCCTTCCGCTTCCTCCCAGACCAGCACTGTGAAGTCACATTGTGAACATGTGTCTCGTGGCCTTGGGGCTGCGGGCGAGGGCGGGAGAATGAGTCCTACCATGCCTGGGCACTATCCGCGAGTGGGCCTGGATAGCGTCTCGGATCGGACGTCCCCTTGCTCCCCAGCTTCTTCTTCTGGCACGCTCGCCCCCCTGCTGGCCAGTGTCGCTGTGTTCGCGAATGCGCGCAGTAGCCTGAAGGCATGAGGCGGCATGAGTTCCTCTTTGTGCATGTGCGCGCGAGTTCTAGGCTTAGGCATCTCGTGCCCTGGGCTGGTTTTGGCCAGAGCACCTTCCGAGGGCTCCAGGGCGCCGCCCTTGGAGCCCCCCCTTGGAGCCCCCCGAGAGAGCCCCGAGGAAGCCCCCATCAGGAGGCCCCCCCGCTCGGGCCCGAAGCGGCAGGTCTATGAGCTCCCTTCCGGGGCCCTCTTGGGCCCCACTGGGGGCGCTCGCCGCCCTCCTCCCTCCTCCTCCTCCTCCTCCTCCCTCCTCCTCCTCCTCCTCTCCCTCTCTCCCCCTCCCCCTCCCCCTCCCCCTCAAGCCCCTCCCCCTCCTCCTCCTCCTCCTCCTCCTCCTCCTCCTCCTGCAGACGCCCTCGTCGAGGCCCAACCTGAGCCCAAGGAGGGCCCGCACGAGAGCTTCGGCGGGGCCGGGCATCCCGAGGGGCCTCCCCGCGCGCTGCCACGGCCGGCCCCCGAGGGAGTGCCCCTCCCGCCCTCCCAGCTCCGTCCCTCTCGGCTCTCCCTCCTCGAAGTCTCTGTCCTCGGCCGTCGCCCCTCTCCTCTCTCGCGCCTCGCGCCTCGCTCCTCGCCTGCTCTCCGCGCCCTCGATGTCCTCGAGCCTGGCTCCCTCGCTCCTCGAGCCTCTCCCAGCAGCAGGCTGCAAGAAGAGCCGGTCGCACTAGGCAGTGGCGGGAGCAGCGAGCGGCAGCGGCACGCAGCACGGTGCGGGCGGCCGCCAGAGGTAGCGCACAGCCTTGGCAAGCAGCAGCAGCAGCAGCAGCAGCAGCGGCGGCGGCGGCGGCGGCGGCGGCAGCAGCAGCAGCGGCGGCGGCGGCAGCAGCAGCAGCAGCAGCGGCGGGGCAGCAGCAGCAGCGGCGGCGGCAGCAGCGGGGCAGCAGCGGTCAGCGGGCAGCGGGCAGTGGGCAGCAGCACGCCGCAAGCAGAATTGGCCCTCAGAATCCCGCTGCAGCCGCAAGCAGCGGCACTCATTACCACCAGCGCGCAAGAGCGGCAGCAAACAACAGCACGTAGTAGCACGCGCTGAATGCGAAGTTCGAGCTCCACGCTGTTGTTTTAGCCTTTCGGCAGCAAGTCCACCTTCACATGCCAAGCCGTGCAGATCGTGGATGCAGTTCGCTGGTCAGTTTTAGTCAGCTACAGCGCTGGGACCAGCGCGTGCGCGAAGGGCGAGCAGTGGCAGCGGGCTTTGACGCTGCTCAGCGAGATGGGTGAGGCGAAGTTGGAACCCGACGCTATCTGCATATACTGCAGTGCCGTGCCCAGAGCGTGCGAGAGCGGTTTGCAGTAGGATCCTCTCGTCCAGGGAGCGTCCAACGGGGAATCCTGGGTTTGGGTCATGGAAGGGTTGGTATTCTTATGGTTTGGCATATTTTTGTTGGCATGGTGTGTGTGTGTGCTACTATGGTTACTATGGCCCACCATGCTCGTCCTGTCAGGCTCGCATGGGGGCTCTCGTCAAGGCGAGCCCAGTTAGTAAGCCACGGTCTCGCCTCAGTCAGCTACAATGCTTGCATCAGCGCGTGCGGGAAAGGCGAGCAGTGGCAGCGGGCCCTGTCGCTGCTCAGCGAGTTGCGGGAGGCGAAGTTGCAGCCCAGCGTCGTCAGCTACAGCGCCGGAATCAGCGCGTGCGGGAAAGGCAAGCAGTGGCAGTTGGCTTTCGCGCTGCTCAGCCAGATGGGGGAGGCGAGTCTGAATCCCAACGTCAACAGCTTCAACGCTGCGCTCAGCGCCTGCAGAAAGAGCGAGCAGCGACACCACGTTCGGGCGCTGCTCGGCGCGATGCGGGAGGCGACGGTGAAGCCCGACGTCATCAGCTACAACGCCGGGATCAGCGCCTGCGAGGCAGGCGAGCAGTGGCAGCTGGCCCTGTGGCTGCTCCTCGACATGCCGGGCGCGAGGGTAGAGCCTAACGTGCTCTCGTCTCGTCCTGCACCGACGCCACGGGGGGGGGGCCACGGAGGCCAGGTAGCCCGGGGGGGGCCTGCAAGGACGGGAACACTGCACGGTGGGGAGGATTCCTGTGACTCCTTTGCGGGAGGACTCGCGCCTGTTTCGCGGGAGGCCCGGACTCTCGCGGGTTTTTTTCTGCGGGAGGGCGGGGCTCGTTCCAGAGGGGCGCGAGAGCCACGCTGCCCCCGAAATCGGCCCGGCGGTCCTCGGCCTCGGCCCGGGGGGGGGGCCTCCAGCTGCCGGCGCGGGGCCCCCATCGGCGGCCCCTGGTGCCCCGCAGGAGGGCCCCGCTGGGCCCGGAGAGCCCAGGGCGGCCCAGGAGCGCCCCGAGATGGCCCCGGATGGCACCGAGGACAGCCCAAGAGAGCCTCAGCATGCCCCGCGGTCCTCGGCCTCGGCCCATGGCGGGGCCTCCAGCTGCCTGCGTGGGGCCCCACGGCGGCCCCTGGTGCCCCGCAGGAGGGCCCCGCTCGGCCCGGAGAGCCCAAGGCGGCCCGAGGGCGCCCCAAGATTGGGGGAACATAAAGTCACATAAGCATAACAACTCGGAGGTCCGCGCGGGTTTCTCGGATCGGCGCTGGGGCCCCCCGGCGGCGCCTCCGGCGCCGCCCCTGGCGCGCTCCGCGCGCCAGGGAAGGGGTGTCCAGCGCCGATCCGAGAAATCCGCGCGGACCTCCGAGTTTTTATGCTTATGTGATTTTTCGTTCCCCCAAAGTCGGCCCCGGATGGCACCGAGGACAATCCAAGAGAGCCTCAGCATGCCCTGCGATAGGGTGCAAGCTCGAATGAGTCAGGGTTCCTTTCCCGCGGCCTCGGGGCAGCAGGTGCAAGACTCCGTGGTCTTAGCAGGACGCCTGGTTTATCCGATCGAAGGGAGCCTTCGCGTCTGTTGCTTTGTTGCGACGGCGTATCCTCGGCAGGCCTCGGCCCCCGCCCCCGCATGCGCTCTTGTCGGCTGATTGGACAGGAGAGGGCAGCGACGTCCTCCTGGCTACCAGGAGCTTGCACCCCCAACAATGCGAGAGCGCGTCTGGGGCCCAGGTCATGGCGCTCGATGCCGCCTCTTTAGCGCCGGTCCTCTGGTGCGTTTTCCCCGCGCCCTCTCCTCCTCTCGAGGCGCCTTCTCGCCTCCCCAACAGTGCTGAGGCACCGTGCTGGCATTAGGCCCCCCGAGTAGCAGAGTACAGCAGCACAGCGCAGGCAGTTCATGGATTTGCGCCGCAGTCTGAAGCAGCACGTCCTGCTACCGGAGTTCCCCGCAGAACAGGCCAGCCACAACTGGGGGAGCTGTGGTCCTTACCCCCCTGGGGGACCCATCGATTTCGACACCCCTCTCGAGAGATCGTCGACGCGATGGGTTTCCCCAGGGGGGTAAGGACCACAGCTCCCCCAGTTGTGGCTGGTCGGCAGAAGGACGTCACAGTGGGGGCTCAGTGGGCAGCGTGGTAGGGCGCCTGTCAGGGGCCTCGGTGGGCAGCGTCGCCGGGCCTCCGTGCGCGCGCTCGGGGCCTCTGTGGGCTGCGCGTGGGGCCCGAGAGGGCAGCGTGGTGGTGCTCCTGTGGATGCGTTCGGGGCCTCCGTGGGCTGCGTCAAGAGCCTCAACGGCGCTCTGGCGGGGCCTCCCCGGAGGAGCGGGAAAGGCACGAAAGCGTGTGGATAGAAGTGATACTGTCCTCGCTCTAGCGGGGCCCCCCTGGAGGGGTTGGAGGGGCACGAAACCTTGTAATTAGCACTGTGCTCCGACACCCTCCTCGCTGTGGCGGGGCCTTCCTGGAGGAGCGGGAGGGGCACGAAACCGTGTAAATAGTACGTTGTTCAGACACCCTTCTCGTTCTGGCGGGGCCTCCCTCGAGGGGCAGTAGGGGCACGACACCGTGTAAATAGTACGGTGTGCCGCCCTCCTCGCTCTGGCGGGGCCTCTTTGGCGGGGCCTCCCGGGCAGCCTCCCTGGAGGGGCAGGCGGCGCACGAAACCGTGTAAGTTGCAGGTGTTGGTGAATTGTAGTCGCAGGTAGTCGCAGGTAGTCGTTGGTAGTCGTCGGTAGTAGGAACAGTAGCAGCAGCAGCAGCAGCAGCAGCAGCAGCAGCAGCAGCAGCAGCAGCAGCAGCAGCAGCAGCAGCAGCAGTGATAATAGAAGTAGTAGTAGCAGCAGTAGTAGAAGTAGACGTAATGGTTAGTAGTAGTAGTAGTAGTAGTAGTAGTAGTAGTAGTAGTAGTAGTAGTAGTAGTCGTAGTAGTCGTAGTAGTCGTAGTAGTCGTAGTAGTCGTAGTAGTCGTCATCGTCGTCGTCGCCTTAGGAGTAGTAGTGGTAGGGATCGTGGCGGTTGGCACGGCGACCAAACGTGCGCCCCGCGCAAGCCGACGCGCGCGATCAGCACCGAAGTCTTAAGCCGGGCCTGTCCCTCTACAGGGGGAATATTCAACAATAGTAAAAATAGTGGGGGGACAATGTTTGGAGTATGTTTGGGCATGTTTGAGCATTTTTGGGGTATGTTGTGTGTTTCGTTCAAAATCCTTCTGTAGGGGGACAGACCCGACCTAACCGAAGCGAGATGGCGCGAGCGAGGGGCCCTAGTGCACACTTGCACGGCCCTCTTCCTGGGCGCACGCGGAGCGCAGCACGCCCCCTGGAGACCTGCTGAGGTGCCCGCCCGTCTCTCCCTTTTCCCCGCGGCCGCCCTGCATTCCCTATTCCCCGTCCTGCGCGCTGCTCGATGCTTGACGCTTCGCGTACCCCCACCAGTTCCCCACCACTTTGGCGTGCACCCCCGGCGGCTCAGCTGCCGATGACGCCCCCTCCGTGAGCGCCGCGCGGCCCGCCCCGGCTTGTATCACCTCCCGCTGTTCTCCTGTTGTTCCTCTTCTCCTCTCTCTCGTGTGCAATTTAGGCTCCTGCTGGTTAGCGGTAGCTCTGGACGGCGCGCGGCCATTCCGCTTGCGCACGCGATCAAAAATCCGAACCAGCCCATCCAGCAACGATGCCCAGGCGACTTTCCTTGATCAGGAGGGTTGGGCATCATGCAGTATGACAAAGAGCTGGGGAAACCGTCAAACCGAAGCCTTGGGTCAGCCTGAGCAGGCCCGTCAATCCTTCGCGGAGCTTTCCTTCCGCGAGCACCTTGGAAGCTTATTCGAACCGCCCACTTGGAGCCGTCTTGAGGGCCTCCTGGAGCTCCTTGGAGGGATCTTGGGGCCCTCGTGGGGCGATCCTCGGGGGTGGGCGCGAGGGGTTAGAGCGCCCTTTTTTCGGCCCAAGAAGGCCCCAGGAGGGCCCAAGACAGCGCAAGATGGCTCAAGATAACCGAACGTGGTTCAAGATAGCGTCCGACATGCCTCCAAGAGGCTCCACGATGCCCCCAAGGCGGTTCGAGCTGTTTTCGGAGCCCTCCAGGTACCTTCCCAAGAGGCGAACATCCTTCCCACACCTACGGAAATTCAATGTGTTTTTGCCTCCTCGCCAAGATGACCCAAGAGCGCTCCAATATGGCCTCAAGAGGCCCGTCGAGCGCCCAAGAGGCGCTCAAGAGCAGCCCAAGAGGGCCCCAAGAGTAGAGGCGATTTGTCAGCCTCCCAGGAGGGGACGCCGAAAACAGCCTTCACCGTTTTTGGATCATGGCCTCCCCGAGTAGGAGAGGGGAGGACCTGGAAAAGGAAACGCGCCAGACCACCTGCGCCCAGAGGGCTGGTGGGCTTTGCCGCCCAGCAGCCTCTGAGCTGCCCGGCATACCTGCGCGTTCGCCGGGAGCCCGCGATAAGAAGGTGAGGTGGATCTATTCGGCGGCGAGCGAGGTGGGGAAGTTTCGGGTTCGCGGTTCGAGGCGTGGGGACGTTTTCGTCGGTTCTCGGCAGTTTTCCAGCCTCGGTACGCCTGCTTGCAACTGCGGCCCGCCGAGGGCGTTCGGGGGTGTCTGTATCGTCCCGAACGCCCGCTGGAGACCCGAGTTACGAGCCAAAACCCAAAAAGTCGGCGGCGAGCGTGGGGGTAAGTGAGAAGGAGAAGGCCTTTTCAGAAGGCGGCGGGGCTTCTCAGAAGGTCGGGGGGCTCCCGAGCCTTCTGAGTAGGCCCGCCCCTTCACAGTTGCCCCCCCCCCGGGCGCGCCGCCGAAGTGGGCCTACGGTCGGAAACTTTTGGATAGCGTGTCGCTCCGCCGAATCTCAGGAGGGACACACACACAACACACACACACAACACAACACAACACAACACAACACAACACAACACAACACACACACACACACACAACACACACACACACACACACAACACACACACAACACACACACACAACACACACAACACACAACACACACACACACACACACCAAAAAACCCAGAACATATGGACAAAGATGGGGATATGTCTTATTTGTGTGCATTTTTTTGTGTGTCCTGGGGCCCCTTCAGAATCTGGCCCACCACGCTGCGGCGCGACGCGCTCTTCCCCCTCCCGTCCCCAGGCGTCCTCGCCCCGAGCTCTTCCGAGCCTCCCGCCCCCGCGGAGCGGAGTGACACGCCATCCGCTCGCAGGGCACAGCGTGTCGCGGGGGCCGCCGCGGCGACGCGCTCAGCGAACGATCCCGGCCGCATGCATCGGGCCGAACGGAAAAGGGGGGGGGTAGGGAAAGGGGGGGCTACGAAATCTGCTGCGTGCGGCTGGTTCCGGCTCCGCCGCCGGGCCCATCCCTCGATCCGTGGGCGCCTCCCGGCGCCGGGAGGCGCTGGGAAAGTCAGCCACGTGAGCCGATTCTCAAACCACCCTTTTGCTATCCCCCCATCCGGGGAAATCGGCTACGCGAGCCGATTCTCACCCCCCCCCTATGGCTACGGCTATCCCCCCACCCGGGGAAATCAGCCACGCGTGAGCTGATTCTTAACCCCCCCCTTTGGCTATCCCCCCATCTGGGGAAAGCAGCCACGCGAGCTCATTCTCTCCCCCCCCCTCTGGCTATCGGTCCGCGCCGCCGCCTCGGCGCTCCCTCGGCGCAGCCGTGGGTCCCTCCTGCGCCCCGCGCCCCGCGCCTCCCGCGGGGGGGGGCAGCCCTGCGCACGGGGAGCCCCGGCTCCCTGGGGGCTGCCGGCGCGCCCGCGCCCCCCGAGGCCCGCGCGGCGTGTTCTGCACCGCTCCCACGCGGCGCCCCGGGCCGGCTCCACTCGGGAGGACAAAAAAGACACAGACACCATTCATCGTCGATATGCCCCAGAACATGGGGGAACGCATGGGGAGTGGGGGGGGGGGGAAGATGGAAGCCCCGAACAGAGGGGGGAAGACATGGGGGACCCTGTTGTTTGTGCTTACTTGTTTGTGTGCCCCAGGGCCCCTTCCTCCGCGCTGCACGCGCGGCTCGCGCGGCCACCCGCTCCCGGGTGCTCTTCTCGGCGCTCGCTCGCCCTGCGAGCGGCCGCCGATTCGGCGGGGCCGTGCGGAGCGCGCGGCCAGCGGGCGGCACACGGTCCGGCTCTCGCGGCGGTGGCGTCGACTGCGTCAGGCGGCCGGTGGAGGAGGAGGGGGAGGAGGAGGAGGAGGAGGAGGAGGAGGAGGAGGAGGAGGAGGGGGAGGAGGAGGAGGAGGAGGAGGCGGGAGGAGGAGGAGTGGAGGAGGAGGAGGGGGAGGAGGAGGATGAGGAGGAGGAGGGGGAAGAGGAGGAGGAGGCGGAGGAGGAGGCGGAGGAGGAAGCCGCGAACGCGTGCGCGCCTCGGGGAGCGGCGTTCCCCAGTCGTTGCCGGTCACTCCGTTCAAGCGGGGGCAACGTCAGGGCTGCTATGCTGAGGGGGGAACGCATCGACCCCCCAATCGCCAGCTCATCTGCGATACACCACCAGAAATATGGAGAAGACACACTCATTCTTGTGGACTCCAGACTTTGCTAGGAAGAGAATCCAGAATCTGGACTGGACCCTGGCCGCTTTCTTGGAGCTTCTGTTCTCGTAGAACTGTCGTGCATCTGGACGTGGGCTGCTGTGTCAGAAAGCGCTTGGGGTGGAGTCCACCTTCTTATCTCAAGATGTTCTCAACTCTCGGCAGGGGTGTAGGGGGCCTGAGGGCCTGTCGCTGACCTGTCGGCGATGTATCGCAGAGTCCAGGCCGAGCTTCCTCTCCCCCCCTGCGACAGGCCACCCCCCTGTCGCCCTCCCTCGTGCAGTGCAGTCGGGCCGCTGAAGCAGGAACCCTTTTCGGTGGGGGAGGGGCTGGGTGTTCCTCAATCGTTCCACACCCTGCCTCAGGTTTTCCTCCAGTCTTCGGCGGGAAGTCGACGTGTCACTTCTGGAAGAAGAGGGGCCTCGTTCCTTCTTGGAGAGGCCTGACGGCCGGTGCCGAAAAGCCGACCCTTTATCGAAAGGGCTTAGGAGTGAGTGGGAGGAAAAGAGGAGGGGAGGAAGGAGGAGGGGAGGAGGGGAGGAGGAGGAGGCGGAGGAGGAGGAGGAGGAGGAAGGTGGAGTGAGGAGGGAGGAGTAGGAGGAGGAGGGGGAGGAGGGAGGAGGAGGGAGAGGAGGAGGAGGGAAGGAGGAGGAGGAAGGGTTCCTTTGGTCGGCGCCTCGACTGCCGCCCGAAAGGCCTGCGGAGCTCCGATCCGAGGGCGCCCGAGCCGAGGCCTCGTCTGGGCAGGGCCTCTCGGGCAGAGCGGCCGTGCCCCGTCGCCCGTGCGCGCCGCGGACCGCCCCGCAGAGCTGCACGGATTCCACGGATCAGCGCTACTCCTCCTCCTCCTCCTCCTCCTCCTCGTCCTCCTCGTCCTCCTCGTCCTCCTCCTCCTCCTCCCTGCTCCCCTCCTCCTCCCCTCCTCCTCTCCTCCTCCTCCTCCTCCTCCTCCTTCCTCCCTCCTCCTCCTCCTCCTCCTCCTCCTCCTCCTCCTCCTCCCCCTCCTCCTCCTCCTCCTCCCCCCTACTCCTCCTCCTCCTCCTCCTCCCTCCTCCTCCCTGTTCCTCCTCCTCCTCCCCCCCTCCCCCCCTCCTCCTCCTCCTCCTCCTCCTCCTCCTCCTCCTCCTCCTCCTCCTCCTCCTCCTCCTCCTCCTCCTCCTCCTCCTCCCGTCGCCCCGTGCGCGCCGCGGACCGCCCCGCGGAGCTGGGCGGATTCCGCGGATCAGCGCTACTCTTGGCGTCGCTCGGGCGTGTGCACCCTATCTTGGCAAGGACCATCGAGGAGCACGTGTGCACACCTGGCGAGCCATCCAGGCACGCAACCGAAGAATGCATAGGGGAATGGAGGTCCGAGCGATGGCGAGCTCTCAGCTACAACGCAGGGATCAGCGCTTGCGAGAAGAGCCAGCAGTGGCGGTGGGCTTTGGCGCTGCTCGGAGAGATGCGGGAGACGAAGCTGGAGCCCAACGTTATATGTCTGTTCGCATTATGCGTGCCGCCTGCGTGCGAGCAGGGTTCGGATGGGCAGTCTTCCCCCAGGCCCGTCTCCCCAGCCACCCCCCTTTCCCGTCCCCTCCCCCCCCACCCGTGGATGTAACCCCTTGTTCGATACGACAATTCGGGTCAGCTACAGCGCTGGGGTCAGCGCGTGCGAGAAATGCGAACAGTGGCAGCGGGCCCTGGCACTGCTCAGCGAGATGCGGAAGGCGAAGTTGGAGCTCAACGTCATCCTCAGTTCGACGCTGTGGGGTTCGCAGGAGCACCCGCGAGGCAGGTCTTTCGAGCGCTGCACGGTGCTCGCGGCGTCTCCGCAGCAGGCCGACATTGCCCCAGGACGGCGCCGGAACGCTGCCGACTCCCCGCCCAAAGATGGCTCCAGGACCCGCCAAGACGCGTCCAGGACCTCCGCCATGCCCTGACCCGCCCGTGCCCCCCCTTGGGGGCGCGGGCGCGTCAGGGGGCCTCGCAGACCCAGGCCTTCTGCGGACGACACGCTGGGGCCCCCAGCGCCCCCCCCCAGAAGGGCTCCCGGGAGGCCCCGACGAGGCTCCCACGAGGATCCGCCACCGTGCCAGAGCGGTCCAGCAGGGCCCAAGACGAGCCCGTCTCGGTGATCCTCATGGTGGTGGTCATGAGCCCAATGGGCCTAGTATCGGTAGCGCTCTTGTCCTGGAGGAAGTATAGGATGTGCTGCACGCTGGTTGGCCCATGGATGTGTTGACTGATGTACGTGACTAGGTCGCACATGAACTGCGTGCCCTTGTCGGACAGCTCCCCCAACCATCTGGGATGTATTTGATCAGGAGGCCGCCGGCGCGCCGCAGGAGGGCCCGAGAGAGAGGCCCAGGAGCCCCCCCGGGCTCGTGCGGGCGTGTTCCGGGTCCGCCCGCAGGCGTCCCCGGCACCGGGCAAGGGGTGGCATGCCGCCGGCATCCACCCCCCCTTTCTCAGAGGGCCCCCGAGAGGCCCGCGAAGGGCCCGCGGGGGTGCCGAGTCGTCTGCGTGCAGCTTCTCTACGGGTGTTCGGCCGCCTGGACGCACCTGGACGCTGTGCAGTACTCCGCTGGCGCCGGGGCAGCAGCACGCCGCCACAAGACCTGCGTGGTCTGAGGGGGCCGCCCTCTCCACAGATGCAAGGCCGGCGCCTTCTGAGAAGCAGCCTCCTTCTGAGAAGCCCTCCCCCCTCCCCTCCACCCCCTGGTGCGCAGCGCCAGTTCCTTTCCTCTTCCTCCGCGGCCGCCGCTCGCCTTCTCGTCGCGCCTCTGTGCGCCATGCGGCCTGGCGATAATCCTGCTGCGCCCGACCAGCTCGCGCGATCGCCGAGTCCGCGAGGGTGCTCGGCACTCCCGCCGTCCCAAGACGGCTCCCAGACCGCTCGCAGTTCGCCCCGTCGCAGTCCAAGGAGCCCAGGATTGACCAAGGTTGGCCCAGGGCGGCCCGGGGGGTTCTCTTCGCATTGGCATGCCGCGTAGTTCGTCCACGGGCTCATCCTATCAGCTACAGCGCTGGGATCAGCGCGTGTGAGAAGGGCCGGCAGTGGCAGCAGGCGCTTCCTTTGCTCAGTGAGATGTCGGCGACGAATTTGGAGCCGAATGTGGTCAGCTATAACGCTGCCATAAGTGCGTGCGACAGGCGGTGGGTGTGGGAGCGAGCGCTGTTGCTGCTCAGCGACATGCCCGACGCGAAGTTGAAGCCCAACTTGATCAGTTACAGCGCGGGGATGGGCGCCTGCGAGAAAGGTGGACGGTGGCAGCAGGCGTTGTCGTTGCTTTGTAGACTACGGAAGGCGAATTACCAGGAAGACGCCGTCAGCTACCACTACGGGATTAGCGCGTGCGAAAGGTGGTCAGTGGCAGCAGGCGCTGTCGTTGTTAGGCGAGCTTCGGAAAGCACAGTTGGAGCCAGAGTTGGTCCAATATAGTGGTTCGGCTTGCATCTGTGAGCAAGACGGAGAGTGGCAGCAGGCGTTGTCCTCGTACCGCGATCTGTGGAGTACGAGGCTGAAGCTGAGAGTTGGGAAGGGGACGTTGGGCGTGACTCGCCACCGGGGCCCCGAAAGACCCGACTGGGGAGGCCGGAGCCGACCATCTCCACCACGCGCCAGCGACCTGAGCACAGCGCAGCAGGGCTAGGAGTCGTCAGTCACCCACGGGTGCTGGGCTCAGCGCGCGCGAGAGAAGGGAGCAACGGCAGCGGGCCTTGGCGCTGCGCAGCGGGGGGTCGAAGATGGAGCCCGACGGGCTCTCGTCTGCGCTGCCGGGGGTCGCCCGTGCAAGAAAGGCACGCGCTGCCGAGCGGCACAAGATTGGTCCGTCACCCAGTTACGACTGCATCCCCTTTCCTTAGAGAAATAGTTCCTCCCCGTCGCACCCCAAAAGTGTTGGCAGGGCGGGCCAGACGTTTCGCCTGAGTTTTTTGTTCCCCCACTCATGATCCTGAAGCTTGACATTTGTAGCAGCTTCACGGATGGAGGACGAGCCGTCTTCAAAATGTGGCTCTCGCCGCATCGCCGTGCGCGCTTAGGGGGCCACATGCGAACCCTACCCCATACCTCCCACGATTTCTGAGGGGGAGGGTGGGGTTCACCTCCTTCGGGAGCTCCCGAGCGAAGTGAACCCCACCCTCCCCCTCAGAAATCGTGGGGGGTAGGGGTAGGGTTCGCATGTGGCCCCCAGAAAAGCCTGCGCCCGTCGTGGCAGTTGTTGTTTCGCCACGCGAGGGGGTCTGGGGAGCGGGGGTTTGACGAGGAGGACGAGGAGGAGGAGGAGGAGGAGGAGGAGGAGGAGGAGGAGGAGGCCCCCTATTGGTCCGACTCGCCCCCGCAGGGCCCCTGGGGGCGGCTCGCGGAGCCCAGGCGGCCGCGTGCCCCGCACGGGGGGGCCCCGAGAGGCCCCACGTGGCCCCCAGGAGAGGCGAAGGGCGGGCGGCCCAGGGGGGCTCCGATTGGGATCTCCTCCTCCTCCTCCTCCTCCTCCTCCTCCCTCCTCCTCCTCCCCTCCTCCCTCCTCCTCCTCCTCCTCCTCCTACTCCTCCTCTCCTCCTCCTCCTCCTCCTCCTCCTCCTCCTCCTCCTCCTCCTCCTCCTCCTCCTCCTCCTCCTCCTCCTCCTCCTGCCATGCGAGGCGCGCAGGGGGGCCTCGAGTTCAGGGAGTCTCTTTGGGAAGCCCCTTCTGACATACAGGATCGAGCTTCTATCTGTTTGTAGAGGCTACCGGCGGCCGCTGGAGGCCACAGAAGGCCACTTGAGGCCGTGAAGGCCACTAAAGGCTGCTAAAAGGCAACTAAAGGCAATTAAATGCCGGTGGCAATACACTAAAAGCCGCTAAAGGCCATTACATGCTACTATACCGAGGCGGTATACGTTAGAATGAGTTCCCAATAAGACGCATCTAGAGAGGCCCGAACAGGCGCCGAGAGAGGCCCCAGACACCCCAAACCATGAATGAGTAGCATGAAGACAATCATGTGGGTGATAGTAAGGATGCTGAGGGTGGGGTGGGAACAGCTTTCGGATTACGCTTAGCGTCCGGCCGGGGCACGCAATCTATCTATCTCACGATGCCACGTTTTGTCGATCGATCTTACCATTTGCCGTTGTCACTGTATTTATTGACCTCTCATGTTACTTGTGTTGGTCGATCTCTTTATCTCGCGATCTCAATTCCAATGCGTATACTGGTCCCTCACTCCCTCTTCCTTAGACCGATCTACCGGATTCCCATACTCATTGTACATTGTCGATGTCATAACCAATCGATTTATCGGTCCTACGATTTTTCAATCGATGATAATACCGATCGGTCCCACCACTTTCTTATTATATACCAGCTGATTTCACCACGCATTGGTGGTAGTAAATGCTGTTATCATGCGCGCCTCTCCGAGGGAGTAGGGCTCAGAGGCGATTAGTTGAAGCCGTCCCGTCCCGTTCGCGATTTATTTAGCCGCTTCGCTCGGGACACCCTCAAAGATCTGAAAAGTGGACGCACCCCTCACGTAGATCGCGACATCACGGTCAAAAACACAAGGTCTTCAGCATGTCAAACATATAATTTTCAAACCACACTGGTTTTTAATGATTTTGGACGTCGTTCTCAGAACAGCAGCCTTTTCGCGTGAGACACCCCCCAACATTGAAACCCGACGTACTCGAAGTTGTCCTCATACTCTTCGAAGCAAGCGACAGTATCTCTGGAGACATCATTCAAAGATTTGGCTTACGCTGCAACCGCAAGGTGTGGAAGACACTGCTGCGCCACACACATACACACATCGTAAGGTGTGGTAGCCACACTTGCGTTCGGCTGCGATAGCGCTGTAAGTTACACCTCCTTCTCAACAGCCCCCTGGTGTTTCTCATTCGCCTCCTTCTCTTCGTTTTCCTCTGCTTCTCCATCTCTTTCCTCCTTCTCCTCCTTGTATCGGACCTTATGTTCCTCTTCTTACCACTATCTCGCAATGCTTACGTGCTGCATTTCTTTTTGTATGAGCCTGGGAGCGCATGGAACATTTGTATATACATATAGATACATGTATACATCCAAACATTATTATGTACCGATATGACGGCTTGCCGATCTATGTATTTTTTTTTTAACAAAGCTAACTAGCAATGAGTTGGCCGATGCCACGACCTATCAGTCGATTGAAGAGTTTGTTCGTTTATTCGCTCATCCTTATCGGCATAAGCGCCTACCATATCAACATATCAGAGATTGTGATTCACCGCCCCTTTGATGTGGAAAATTCCCCCCCCCCCCCCCCCCTCTCTATTCCTGTGGAACTCGGGGGTTCCCCCCCCTCTGAAAATCCCCCCCGCCCCTGCTTGAACCTCCTCCCCCCCTCTTCCCCTTCAACCCCCCCCTCCCTCCCACCCACCCCCTCCTCCAGAAAACCGGGAGGGTCACTACCGATTCGAGCCCCCCCTCCGCAAAACCGAGGGGGTCACTACCGGTTCGAACCTCCTCCCCTCGCATTCGCCGCCGGCAAGCGACTCCTGGGCCCCCACCACCGTCCTCACCACCGCCCTCACCACTGTACTGTCCCCACCACCACCGTCCCCACCACTGTCCCATTGCCCCCACTGTCCCCACCATCGTCCCACTGTTCCCACCACTGCCACCACTGTCCCCGCAAGTGCCCCCACTGTCCCCATTGTCCCCACCACTGTCCCACTGTCCCCACTGTCCCCAGCACCGTCCCATTGTCCCCACTGTCACCACCGCTGCCCCGCTGCGCTGTCCCGCTGACCCCACCACTGTTCCCACCACTGCCCCGCTGCCCCCACAGTCCCCACCACTGTACCACTGTCCCATTGTCCCACCAACGTCCTCACCACCGCCAGCACCACCGTCCCCACCACTGTCCCCACCACTGTCCCCACTGTTCCAGCCACTGTCCCCACTGTCCCACTGTCCCACTGTCCCCGCCACCGCCGTCCCTACCACTGTCCCCACCAGTGCCCCCACCACTATCTGTCCCCACCACAATCCCGCCGTCCCCGTTGTCCCCACCACTGCCCCACTGTCCCCACTGTCCCCGCCGCTACCCCACTGTGCTGTCCCACTGTCCCCACTGTCCCCATCACAGTCCCACTGTCCCCACAATTCTCCCCACTGTGCCACTGTCCCATTGTCCAATCACCGTCCTCACCACCGCCCTCATCAGTGTCCCCAACACCACCGCCCCCACCACTGTCACATTGTCCCCACTGTCCCCACCACTGTGGGTCCCCTCACCACTGTCTCCGCCACCGCCGTCCTCTTCGCCACCGCCGTCCCCACCACTGTCCCTCTGTCCCCACAATTGTCCCACTGTTTCACTATCGCCACCACTGTCCCCACCAGTGCCCCCACCATTGTCGCATTGTCCCCCCTGTCCCCACCATGGTCCCGCTCTCCCACTGTCCCCACCACTGTCCCAGTGTCCCCACTGTCCCACCACCGTCCCACTGTCCCCACTGTCCCCACCACTGTCACACTGTCCCCTCACCACTGTCCCCGCCACCGCCGTCCCCACCACTGTCCCATCGTCCCCACCACTGTCCCACTGTATCCACTATCTCTACCACTGTCCCCACTGTTCCCACCAGTGCCCCTACCACTGTCGCACTGTCCCCACTGTCCCCACCACTGTCCCTACCACGGTCCCACTACTCCGACTTTCCCCACTGTCCCCACCACTGTCCCACTGTCCCCACTCCCCACCACCATCCCCACCACCGTCCCGACCATTGTCCTGTCCCCACCATTCCTCCATCCGGAGTGGGGGAGGAGCGGGAGTCCTAGCGGCGAGTGGGGTGGAGGGGAGGACCGAACCAGTAGTGACCTTTCCTGGTTTTCCAGGGGGGGGGGGGCCGAACCAGTAGTGAACCCCCCCTCTTTTCATCATGGACCAGGGGGGAGAGGGGGGGGGTGGAACCTCCAGTGACATCCCCCGGGTTTCGAAGGGGGGAAGGGACGGGTTGGAAGCCCCCAGTGACCCCCCCCGGTTTTCTGCCAGCAGCGGCAGAACACGCCCTTTCACATATCAGTATCCTTATCTACATGTCGTTCTAGATATACACTTGTCTTGCCACCTACCCACCGATCTTACTTTCTACCAGTCGTTCTCACTATTTATGTGTCGGTGTCACCACCCACCTGTCAATTTCGCGGTGAGCGCATCTACAGATATTATTATCTGCCGATGTGCGTTACACATCAACCGTAGGAGAGCCAGGATGAAATACCAACCGTGGACAACAACCATTGTGGGACAAACACAGGACAGCCGCGGGACAACGACGGGAAAACCACGGGACAGCCACGCGACGACCAGGGGACAACCGCGGGACAATCGATGCGACAGTTATCGGGGCAATTGTCGGAACAACCAGTGTGACAACCATCGGGACAGCCACGGGACAACCGCCGAACAACCATAGAACAATTCAGAGGACTATTGCCAGGAGAACCCCTGGACAACGCGGGCACTTCTGCGCGCAGGGGGAGGGGGAGAACACTCTGGCGTGAACCATCTCTGGGTAGGACAGATTCTCTCTCTCTCTCTCTCGCCCTCGCGCAGATTCGCCTCGCCCGTACTCGCGTCGCGCACGGCACGGGACGAAATCGCAATCGGGTTTTACATGGGGAACCCTCCGCTTGACTTCGATATCACCCCCCAACGTCCAGTCTTTTCAATGTGTTCAGCGCGTCAAGCTTCTAAGCTGAGGCTGTTTAAGGAGGGCTCCGCACGGCCTCGGAGTGCTTCAAGACAGTCCGAGCAGTGCCCCCACAGAGTGCCCCAACAATCCTTCAGGACGGCCCGAGACGGTCCCAGAGCTGCACAATAAGCTCCCCGCGCGGCCCAAGACAGCCCTCGGAGGGCCCCGACAACATCCAAGAGGGCACTTTGCCCCCGTGTGCCACATGCCCCAAGACAGGCACAGGGGTGTCGAGGTGCCCCGATGCGGCTCAAGATAGTCCTGGCACAATTCCAAGAGCAACGGCAGTCAACAGGCAAAAACAACAGCAGCAGCAATGAACCGCAAGCAGCAACAATCAGCAGCAGCAAGCATTGATCAGCAACGGGCGCCCTGCACTTGCAAGCAGCATGTTGCAACAACAGCAAGCGTATTGATCTTGGTCGCTCTTATCTGTTCGCGTGCCATACCAAAAGTACATCTTAAACCCTCGATGCCCGCCCTGTTCGTCTAGGATCGCACCCCCCTTGGGGATATCTCTTCCTTACCTGCAACGTGTAGTTGACGCAGCCTTTTGAACAGGATGAGGAGGGAGGTAGGAATTACCCTTCCGAAAACCCAGCCATGTGCAGTTGTGAGTACCGCAGCTGTGAGTATGGTATGCGGTGGATGTCCCCATGAGGCCACGACACGCGCGAGGGGCATGCAGAACTGGGGCGGCGGGGTGGGAGCCGTATGCGGACCGTGCCATTGGGGCTTTCGGCGGAGCTCCTTACGGGGGCCGCGAAACGCGCGAGGGGCGTGCCGACAGGGGGGGAGCCGCATGCGAATTGTGCCGCTGGGGGGGGGGGGGGCTCCCTATGGAACCACGAAGCGCGCAGGGGGTGTGCCGAAACGGGTGTGATGCCCACATGCGAACGTCACCCTTGGGGCCTTAGGTGAAGCTCCCGATGGGGCCACGAGGCATGTGAGGGGTGTGCCGAAACGGACGTGAGGCCCACATGCGAACGTGGCCTTTGGATGCCTTCAGTGGAATTCCCCATGGGGCCACGAAACGTGTGAAGGGTGTGCCGAAACGGGCGTTATGCCCACAAGCGAACGTCTCCCTTGGGGCCTTAGGTGGAGCTCCCTATGGGGCCACGAGGCATGTGAGGGGTGTGCCGAAACGGACGTGAGGCCCACATGCGAACGTGGCCTTTGGATGCCTTCAGTGGAATTCCCCATGCGGCCACGAAACGTGTACAGGGTGTACTGAAACGGGCGTGACGCCTACATGCGAACGTCGCCACTGGGGCATTCGGTGGAGCTTCTTTACGGGGCCACGAAGCGCGTGAGGGGTGTGCCGACATGGTTGACATGCGGAGGGCAGGGGCAAGGATGGGAGGCGGGAGGAGGGGGGTGATGGCGGGACGAGGTGAGACGCGGGGCGTGGTCCCCTCAGCACGAAGACCTAGCACCACTGGAGGGTCGGGAAATTCTCTTGGCCAGGGACCCAACCATGTGCAGCTGCGAGTACAACGCCGCAGCTGTGAGCAGCGTCTTCGGCGGATGTCCCCCGTGGGGCCACGAAGCGCGCGATGGGGCAGGCCGAACTGGTGTGGGGCTGGGTAGGGGCCGGCTTGTGGACCGTGCCGTGTGGCCTTCGGCGCGGAGCTTCCGAGGGGGGCCGCGGCGCGCGCGTTGCCGACATGGCTGGAGCCGCACGCGAACGGTGCCACGGAGGTCAGGTCGAGGTTCGCCGTTCTCGGGTGTACTCGTCGGTTCTCCTTGTTTGTTTCCAGCCTCGGGGCGGGCTCCAGCAGCTGCGCCCCGTCGAGGGCGTTCCAGGGGTGCCCGGATCGTCGCCGGAGGCTCGAGTTATGACCCGACGAAGTCCGCCAATGGGCGGGGATGGACAACATAACTTGCGACGCCTGCTGTTCACGCCCGCTAAATTTCTAAATGACGGGCGGTTTGTTTCAATATTGCCCCCACCCCTTCCCCCGCGCGCGATGCGTGTGCACTTGTATCCTATATGGTTCCCACCTTGGGATAGGTTGGGGGGGGGTGCGTAAGGCAGAGGAGGGCGACGTCGCATGTCTGTCAGGCGACCGCAAACATGGATTAAGGGGGCGTGAATTAGCGACTGGTCTCGCTTCCATGGGAAGTCGCGGATTCCTGCCGCCGAGCGAGGCGGCACCGGCCGCACTTTGGGGAGGGCCCCCCCCCCGATCCATGTTTGCGCGCCCCCGATGAGGGTTCCCCGAGACGCGCAAAGGGTGTGCCGAAACTGGAGTGCAGCCCACATGCGAACTTGAGCTCCCTATGCGTATGCGGCCACGACACGTGTGAGGAGTCTGCCAAAACGGGCGTGACGCCCACATGCGAGCGTCGCCATTGGAGGCCTTCGGTGGGGCTCCCTGCAGGGCCACGAAGCGCGCGAAGGTATGCCGAAACGGGCGTGGCGCCGACATTCGAACGTCGCCACAAGGGCCTCAGGTGGAGCTCCCTATGGGGCCACGAAGCGTGTGAGGGGTCTGCCGAAACGGGTGCGGCCATTCGGGTGCTTTCGATGGAGCTCCTTGTGGTGCCACGAGGCGTTTGAGGTGTGTGCCGAAACGGGCGTGACGCCCAAATACGAACGTGGCCATTGGGGCTTCAGGTGGGGCTCCCTATGAGGCCACGAGGCGCGTGAGGGGTGCGCCGACACGGGCGTGACGCCCACATGCGAACGTCGCCATTGGGGCCTTCGGTGGGGCTCCCCATGGGGCCACGAAGCGCGTGAGGGGTGTTCCGAAGCGGGCGTGACTCCCGCATGCGAACTTCGCCGTTAGGGCCTTAAGTGGAGCTCCCTATGAGGCCACGCAGCGTGTTGCGGGGTGTGCCAAAACGGGCGTGACGCCCACATGCGAACGTTGCAACGGGGGCTTTATGCGGAGCTCCCTATGGGGCCACTAACGTGTGAGGTTGTGCGCCGAAACGGGCGAGACGCCCACATGCGAACGTCGCCACTGTGGCCTTAGGTGGAGCTCCTTGTGGGGTCACGGAGCGCGCGAGGGATGTGCCTCAGAGGCAGGGATGACAGGGATGGGAGGAGGAAGAGAGGGCAGCGGGAGGGGAGGTAAGGAAGGAGACGCGGGGCGCTGTGAAAAAAAACGAGGCCCAACACAAGTGGATGCTTGGGGAACAGTCGTATAGCGAGGAGGATAGGAGTGCGGGAAGGGGGGGGAGGGAGGGGGAAAGGGGCAAGGGGTAGTGTGAAGGACGGAGCGCGAGAGAGAGAGAGAGAGAGAGATTAGCAGAAGGGGGTCAGGAGCAAGAAAGCAAGCGGCAGAACCAGACGGGCGGGTCGGGGGGGGGACCCAGCCGGGCGGGTCGGGCGGGCGGGCTCTCGCGGCTGGGAAGAGCGGGCGGGTCGCGGAAGCGTCAGTCTTGTAGGAATCGCAAGGAAGTCCAGCTACATTGTGATTCCCGAGTAAATCGTGAGGAAGTTCAGAGCGAGAGCGTGACTCTTGAGAGTCGAGGGCGCGGCGTCGGACTAAACTGCCAGGACGTCCCACGCGAGAGCGCGATTCCGGGGTAAACTGTAAGGATGTCCCGCGTGAGAACGCGATTTTTCAATACAAGTTGAGGAAAGATGAGGCGGGAGCCGTTGCTGTAGTGGTTCGGCGGCCATCAGCGCAGTTAGGAAATCCAGAACTCCCCCTGGCAAACAACCGAGTGCGAGCCCCGGAAGGGGAATCTCAATGAACAAACGCATGTGTTACCGGGTTTGGGGGAATCAGCAATATTTGTTTTCAGGAGTGAGAGCCCAAGCACGAAGCAGCAGCACGAAGCAGCAGCAGCAGGACGCAGCAGACAACATCAGCAGCAGCAGGCTGCGCCATCACGCAGTGCCAGCAAGAAGCACCAGCATTCATCTGGAATGTTCTGCAGAAGCACGCGAGAACAACACGTAGCAGCAACCGCCAGCAGCAAGACGCAACAGCCGCATCAGCAAGAGCAGCAACCAGCAGGCAGCAGTAGCATTGGCGACACTGACCAGCAGCGAGCAGCAGCAGCAGCAGCAGCAGCAAGCGGCAGTACAACGCATCAGCAGAAGCACAGGTACGGAGCAAGCAGCAGCACGCAGCAGCAGACAGTCGGCACAACCACCAAGCCGCAGGATCGGCAACACGAGCCAGCAGCCACCTGTAGGCAGCGGCAGGAAGCAGCAGGCAGTCGCGAGTAGCCACAACCACACCAGAAGCAGCAAGCATACCACAGCGAGTTGACGAGTAAGCATTGGAGCAAACATGTAAGAACACAGGCGAGCAAGCCACAAGTTGTGGGCCCTCGAGGTGTGTGTATTTCCAGATGTTGGTTTTGCGCTGCCAGCCTTATGCAGCTATGGCGCCGGGATCAGCGCGTGCGAGAACAAGTAGATTTACCAGCTGGCCGTTTCGCTGATCAAGAAAAGGTTGAAGACAAGGTTGAAGCCCAACGCCACCGGCCAAGGCACTGATGCCAGCGCGAACGAGCAAAGCAAACAGTGGCAGCGGGCTCTAGCGCTGCTCAGCGACTTGTGTGTTTGTGGAATGGTGGCGACGCTGGTGCCCAACGTCGTCATCTCAAGACTCCTGGGGACATTGCGCACGAGAAAGAGAGAGAGAGAGAAACACAACAAATGAAGAGAAAGAGAGAAAGAGAGAGAGGGAGGGAAGCTTACATAACACAAGGGACAGGATGTGCCGTAGCGTGCCTCAGAGGCTCCGCTGGCCAGCGTACTCCGCAGCGCGCCCGTCTATCTGTTCTTTGAGCGCGTTCCACGACGAGGGCTGACCCTGAGTCTTTCAAACGTGGAGTAGGTGACGACTACACGAGTGATTTACCCTCAAAAAGTTGTTCGTCGTATCTACGGGAACAAACCGAACATTAGCAGATGTGCGAACTTTATACGTCGTTTTTGCAGATTCGAAGAACAACGAGATGAGGATACATCGATCTTGTAGTCGATCTCCTACTCAAAGATCCTGTCTGAATGGCCAGAGCGGGTCCTGGGAGGGCTCGAGGTGACGCCAGCGTTCCAAGCATCCTCTTGCAGAGTGCTCCACTGTTGCTCTTCGAGGTGGTTCTCAACATGTTTTGGAGCCCCTCCCGAGCCGAAACCATTCGGGTTTGCCATGAAGCAGTGGAGGAGGAATTGGCAGACGCAGGCATGCAGGGGAAACGGAAGGGCTCAGCTGGGTGAGTGAATGGAGGGAAGGAGGGGAATTGGAGAGGATGGGGAGGTGGGGAGTGGAAAGGGAGGAGGATGGGGAGGAAAAGGAGGAAGAATACGATGGGAACGAAATGGACGACGAAGATGGGGAAGAAGAGCGGGAGGCGGGGGGGGAAGAGGGAGGAGAAGAGGGGCGGAGAGGAAGAAGAGAATCTGATAGCTTACCCGAAGCATCCGAGGGCCTCCTGGCCCGCCCGCCCCGCCAGAATCGATGCGGTCCATCCCACCATCCCCCAAGATTTTTGGCGATGACGATGCTGGAAAGGGGGGGTGGGAGAGGAGGAGGAGGAGGAGTAGGAGGAGGAGGAGGACAAGGAGGAGGAGGAGGAGGAGAATGAGGAGGACGAGGAGGAGTACGAGGAGGAGGAGGGGGGGGCAGGGAGAGAGAAAGGAGGACAAGGCTGAGGAGGCTCCAGGAGGAGGAGCAGCAGCAGAGACTGGACAGGAAGAAGGAACGACAGGAGGAAGAGCAGGAGGAAGAGCAGGAGGACGAGGAGGAGGAGGAGGAAGAGCAGGAGGAGGAGGAGGAGGAGGAGGAGGAGGAGGAGGAGGAGGAGGAGGAGGGGGCGAAGGAGGGGCGAGTCGTCGGGAACTCCCTCCAGTCGGAGGGCAATGCCTGGGCCAGCGGGCGGGTGCCGGGGAGTGC
Organism: Prorocentrum cordatum; assembly: GCA_963575745.1. Lineage (NCBI taxonomy): Eukaryota > Dinophyceae > Prorocentrales > Prorocentraceae > Prorocentrum > Prorocentrum cordatum. The sequence continues at coordinate 68,899 of CAUYUJ010000984.1, forward strand.
CTGGGCCAAGCGCGGAGCTTGGGAGGGGACCAGGGAGAATAGCGCGGAAGGGGAGGCGGGGGCGTCCAGCAGGGGGTGCGAGGACTGTGTGTGAGGGCGTTTTCTCGGAGACTCTGTTGCCGCGGGGTGCTCTCCAGCAGCTGCGCCTCTGCTTTTTTGGGGATGCCAGATTTCCAAGATCTCATTGAGCTCATCTCCCAGATTTCTGGCGAATCGCTGGAGAGGGTGGGGACCCCCGCTCTCTCTACGGGCCGTCTTCTTCTATTTCTTCTTGCACATACGCTGTCCCCCACTCGTCCGCGCACATGCCTCAGGCCATGATGCCCCCTCTTCCCGGCCTCCTCGTCGTCATCCTCCTCCTCCTCATTCCTCCTCCTCCTCCTCCTCCTCCTCCTCCTCCTCCCCATCATCATCATCATCATCATCATCATCATCATCATCATCATCATCATCATCATCATCATCATCATCATCATCATCATCATCCATCAGCATCAGCATCAGCATCAGCATCAGCATCACATCATCATCATCATCATCAGCATCAGCATCAGCAGCAGCATCAGCATCAGCATCATCACATCAGCATCAGCATCATCATCATCATCATCATCATCATCATCATCATCATCATCATCATCATCATCATCATCATCATCATCATCATCATCATCATCATCATCCATCTTCATCATCATCATCATCATCTTCATCATCATCATTATCATTATTATCATCATCATCATCATAATCACTCCTCCTCCTCGTCCTCATTATCCTCCTCCTCCTCCCCCTCCTCCTCCTCCTCCGCCTCCTCCTCTCCCCCTCGGCGCACCAGAGGGAGGGGAGGGAGCGTGGACAAGAGGGGAGGTGGAAGGGGGGGTGGGGAGGGGAGTGAAGCAGGGCAGGCGGGCACGGTGATGCTGCAGACATCTGGCACGTCGGCTTGTCGGATGGGGCTGGCCCTCCGCCCCGTACCATTTTTTGGGGCGGCCCCGAGGCCCGAGACCCAGCCTCCAGAAGAAGCTAACGTGGCAACAAACAAGCAGGCCGCGTCAGGGGGACCGGCTCTGCCCGTGCCCCTCTTCTTGCCCTCCCTGGTTGCGCAGGCCTCCTGTGGGCCCCCCTCGGCCTCCCCGGCTGGGGCCTCCCCATCTGGGAGTCGTGACGTGGGGTGGGTTCTCCACCCACCTCCAAGGTGTGAGCGGGCCCGCGCGGTGGCGGCCCGCGGTGTTGATTGGGGCGCTTCAGGCACTGACTGGCGTTCCCACGGAGCGGAGCGGAGCGGAGGAGGAGGAGGTCGGCCCAGACATCCTCCGAAACGCTTTTTTGTCCGAGCTGCGCCTCCAGAGCCCTGACCGTTTCCCAGGTGGTAGTTTTTCGGCCGGATCCACTTTTGATGGTCTTTGGGCCCGATGATCAGAGGGGCAAGAGGTCATGACAATGATGCGTTCCAAGATTTCCTAGGTTTCCAGGATTTCCCACACGCGTTTCCCAATTTCCCACGCCGGTTGCGCCGCTAGATACTTTGGAAATCTAGGATCGCAGCGCATCCTGAGCCAATTTTATTATGGCATCATTCTCGCCCTCGAGGAATGACGGAGGCGGCCAAGAGGTGGGCGCTGACTTGGGGAGGGATATCATACGGGGGATCAGGATATCTCCCCAGATTTCCTGGCTCTCCTCTTACTCAAAGAAGTCCTCGGGCTCCCCTTCGGCCGCGCACATCCCTCGGGCCATGCTCTGCGACCCCCCCCTCGTGGACGCCCCCTCTGTGGCGCCCCCGAAGAGGGCCCCAGAGGCCGAAATCGATGGAAAACACGTCCGGGCTGGAGAAAAGTCGTCTTGACGGAGACCTAGGGGCCAGGAGGAAGGCCCCCAGTCGTCCTCCACCTCGGCAGGCCCCGCTTCTTGTGCGCTTGCCGTGCTCCCTCGAAGAAGAAGAGGAAGAGGAGGAGGAGGAGGAGGAGGAGGAGGAGGAGGAGGAGGAGGAGGAGGAGGAGGAGAGGAGGAGGAGGAGGGAGGAGAGGAGGAGGAGGAGGAGGAGTGAGGAGTGAGGAGGAGGAGGAGGGAGGGAGGAGAGAGGAGGAGGAGGGGAGGAGGAGGGAGGAGGAGGAGGAGGAGGAGGAGGAGGAGGAGGAGGAGAGAGGAGGAGGAGGAGGAGGAGGAGGAGGAGGAGGAGGGGCGGAGGAGGGAGGAGGCCTTTCGAGGCCCTCTCGTGGCCTCCCTGAGGGCGCCTCGTGGGGCCCCTTGGGGGCCTCGTGGGGCTCCTGCGGGGCCCGGCGCATGAGGGCCCGCCACGCGGCCCAGGCGAGTGGGGCAGGAGGGCCCGGAAGGAGCTCAGGAAGGGGCGGGGCCCAACCAGTAAGAGGGCGGTGGGTTCCCCCTTTCCCCGTCCGCTTCCCAGGCGTTTCGCGGCCTGCTCTTGACAGCTCGCTTGGGGTATTCAGTGTCTCCGCGGATCGGTGGCCGTCTGTTCTCTCTTACGCTTCAGACTCCAGCGCAGCTTCGCTAGCGTGTATTGCAGGCATTGATGCTGAGGTGGCCAGATGTTTTGCGGAGGAAAAAACCCTTCCCCGTCCGCTATGCCCTCATACTTCGCATGTGAAGGCCATCTTTCGGCGATGAGGGACAGACGTGTCCGAGGCTCCAGGGGCTCCAGACGAGGGCCCAATCCTGTGGGCGCCGAGAGGCGCGACGGGTCCAATCCCACAGGTCGCGCGGCAGGCTGGCCAGAATGAGGCTGGCAGGCAATCCGTGATGGGGCTGCTGCAGGACCCTGGTACAGTCGGGGCCCTGAAGAAGGAACCCTTTTCGTTGGGGAGGGGCTCCGCGTTCCTTGAGTGTGTCACATCTTGCCTCAGGTTTTCCTATGTTCTCGATGGGAAATCGAAGTTGAACTTATGGAAAAAAGGGGGCCTCTTACTTAGGGTTCCTCAGGTCAACGCCCCGACTGTACGCGCCAGGGCAGGCACGGGGGGGACGAGCCCAGCGCCCCCAGAGCGATTTCGACGAGGCGCGGCCGCTGCGGGGCATCCCGAGGCTGGAACGCCGCCGAGGAAGGGAACGTCCGAAAGAATCTGGACCTCGAACTTCTCAGGAGCGTCCGTGACGTCCTCCTCGCCTCGCCGGGAGACGGATGTGTGCGGCTGGAGTGGAGCTCGAACGGCGAGGAGGACGTCACGGAAGGGGATTGTTTGCTAGGGGTCGGTTAGGCCGCGCCCGAACCTCGGAACTTCCGAGCCCCCTCGCGCCGCCTTTGCTGCTGCCCCTCCAGGGGGGGGGGAGCGCGATGCCCTCTGCCCATGCCCTCGCAGCACTGGCAGGTCCTGGACAACGGCCTGGATGTCTGCCTGCAAAACGCCGCGGCGCCGATCACGCTGCTCGGAGGGGGGGGGGGCTGCTGCGCGCTTCGCGGGGGGGGGGGATAGGCGCAGGGGGGGCGACAGGGTCGAGGTTCGACGCGTTCGGGCGTACTCGTCGGTTCCCCTTCTTTGCTTCCAGCCTCGGGACGCTCGCCAGCAGCTGCGCCCCGTCGAGGGCGTTCCAGGGGCGCCCGGATCGCCCCGAACGGCCGCCGGAGGCTCGAGTTACGACCCGGCTCCCACCTTGGGACAGGTGGGGGGGGGGGACGCGTCGGGAGCGGCAAAGAGGGGGGTGATGACTAGGGGGGGGGTTGGATATCATGGCGGGGGTCATGATATTTCCTCAGATGTCGTGGCGACTTCTTTATTCAACTACGTCCCGGGCCCCCCCGCTGGGCCGCGCACATGCCGCCGGTCATGATTTGCACCCCGCCCCCTCTTGGACACCCCCCTCTTGGCCGCTCCCGAATACGTAAGGCAGAGGAGGGCGACGTCGCATGCCTGGGCAGGCAGATGCAGCGGGGCGTCAGCGCAAGCGGAGCTCAGCCAGAGCGCGGGATCCTGCAGGATCCTGCAGCGCCGCAGTCGGGCCAAGCCGGGGGGGTCGGGAGCCGCTCGCGGCCGCGGAGGCGGCCTCACATGTTGGTTGAGCCGGGTTTGGGGGGCCCCAAATCACACTGCAGAGGGGTGTCTTCACACGTTGGCTGGGCCTGGTTCGCGCTGAGCCGGGCCAGTCCAGGCCCCGACGACGGCGAAAGGAGGACCGGTTCGGGTTCTTACGAGGGCGGGTTGAGGCAACGGTGTGTGGCCTTCGGGGGGGTCCCCGGACAGCAGATGCATCTGGACCTCGGAGAGGAAGCCAGGGATAGATGTTGAATTGCCGCTGTCTCAGCTCGCCCTGCCCAAGGTAGCGAGCGGCCCTTCTCGTCGGAGGGGTGGCGCCCGTGGCTTGTTCATAAGGCTGCCGAAACAGGTTCCGTTCCAATCGCCTTTCTGGTCGCTTGTGCAAGGGCTTATTTTGAGCTTGCCTGGCTGCGGCTGTCTTGTTTGGAGACGTCCTTCTCTTGCTGCAAGAGCAGCGTCTTCGTTCTGAGAACGCTGCTCTGTTCTGAGAACATCCCGTGGTAGGCCTATACGAGGACTCGGACGGGGGTCCCTGCTCAATGCGACCCTTCTCGCCAGAGTGGCCTTTGGTGCGCGGCTTTCGGGGGGCGCGGGAGAGCCAAACCGTCAGCGGAGGAAGAGACACCGATGTAGCTACCCTTGACTCGTTCTCGCATTTGGGGGACCTCCTGGGAGGCCCTTGCCGCCACAGCTGGATTCGCGGGAAATTTGTGGTCAGAGCGCACACCAGGAGATCTTTGGGGAGCAGCGGTCTAGGCATTGTCGCATCGCGTGCAGCAGTCGGAAAGCCTCGCACCAGATGTCACTCTTGCCCAGGGTCGTTCTTGCGTGAGGCCGAGCAGGGGTATCGTTTGGTTTCCCCAAGCCCAAGCGCGCAGGCCTCCACTGTCGCATCGCGCGCAACGCATGGCAAGCCGCGCGCACAAAAGGCCACTCTTGCCCAGGGTCGCTCGTGCGTGAACCTGAGCCAGGGGCACCCCGCACCATACCAACAGGGCGTTGCGGGAAAGGCACTCGGGATGACAGAAAACGAGCTCGTTGCCCAAGAAACCGACCACCACAGGAGACGCCGCCATCCACAGGCGGAGGCGCTGCCCGCCAAATCGGGCCAACACGCTAGGATCGGCAAGAGACCAGTCCGCTGGTCGTCGGGTCCCCAGGATTGTGCATGGTAGGTTCGCGTCGTGTCGACCGGCGGCGACCCCGTCACCCGCGGTCAAGCTTGAACCCGCCGGCGACCCAGGATCGGTCGATGTTGAACGATGTGACGTTTCGGAAACGGCCGATCGTTCAACGTCGAACTGACAGCCGGGATCGGCACGACACGAACCTGCCGCATCCACCCTCCAGGCCCCGGCCAGGAGGGCGTCTGACGTTTCGGAAACCGCCGGTCGTTCAAGGTCGAAGGAGCCCCGGCGCGGCGTCAGGGACTGACAGCCGGGGTCGGCACGGCACGAACCTGCCGCATCCACCCTCCAGGCCCCGGCCAGGCGGGCGTCCTACGCACCTTTCGGTGTCGCGGGCCGGGCGCTCGTGTCGACCGCCAACGACCCCATCGCGGAACGAGCTGGCGCTCCTGAAACGGCCGATCGTTCAAGTTCGAACGATCCCCGCGGTGTCAGGGACCGACGCCGGGGTCGACGCGACGCGAACCTGTCGCGCGCACGTGCCCGGGCCCAGGACCCAGACATGCGATGCCCTGATTGTTCTCAGCACGCGGGCCCCAGAAATCCGGACCCTTCCCGAGGGCCCGTTTCCCATCCTGGGTCGTTTTTCAAGCGCCCTGGGGCCCGGCGAGGGCCTCTAGAGTTTGAAAACGGATAAAGCCTTGCGTCTCGTTTTTTCAGGACGTTGCGTGCTTGGGGAGGTCCCAATGCAGGGTCGCCTCAGCAAAGGCTGGACTCCTGCTGAAATTTCTTCGGCGTTGAGTGCCCCGCTTCCCCCGCCTGCTTTCTGTGGCCGCCCTCTTCCTCCTTCCCTCTCTTGCTGCCGGTTAATTCTTGATGCTTCGAGTATCCCCCCGGCTGGTCCCTCGTTCAGGTGCCTCGGCCAGCGCTTGCAACTTTGCGCCCCCGATCTTCCGTGTCGGACAAGTTGCACGCTGTGGACACAGGCGGCATTGACGTCAGGTCCGCTGACTGGGTACCGGTCGCTCTCACGTCCAGGGGCGGCAGACTTGACGTCTGCGACAGTGAGTCACCGCGTGTGAGGCTCCCCTCTGTGCCTTTCCCCTTTTCCTACCGCCGGGTGCCCTTCTGGCGTCCGCTGAGCCTCTCCTGTTCCCTCTTGCCTCACCTACATTGTGCATGGACGGAGCTTGGCCACGCTTGGCCACCCCGTGCCGCTACAGTGCGGCGTGCTTCACGCCTTTTCGTGCTGTGTGGTTCGGCCGGAGCTTGGCGCCGTATGTGCGACTGCTCCTATCCGTCCGCTCCCGGTACCGTGCTTGCGTCCCCATCCGCTGGGCTGCCTGCGTCGGTCCCCAATGAGGGTCACTTTGTCCCTGGCATGTGCATTCGCTACAGCGGCCTATGCGCCTCTGCAGCCAATTATCTCGCTCTGTGGCCCAGACGTTATTCCCGCTCGCTGGATCTGTCCTTCGAGCCGCCGAACAAAAAGTATCCACACCAGCCACACGTTCTGCCACACGTCCTGCCTGGGGCATTCCTTTCTTGCATTTGCAGCGATCAGCTTCCGTTTCTTCCCGCCCTCCTCCTCCCCTCCCTCTTCCTCGCCTGGGGTCCACCTGAACCTGCTTCCTCGATGCCTGCTCCCGTTGATTGGGGCTGCGCATCGCCTGGGGTGCGCCTCTGCCTGGGGTAACCACTGCATCCTTTTCCTATGCATTTGCGGCGATCAGTTGCCGCTCCCATTCCTTCTTGTTCCCTGAATTTGCCGCGATCAGCCGCCTGGTCCCACGTCTTTGCCTGGGGAACCGTCTGGCAGATACTTCTCCAAGTCCTGCCCCACGGTGGCGCCTGGGGACGGCGCATATCGCTGCGGGCCCCCCCCCCGTGACCGGGTGGTGGACGCCCGCCCGACCGCTCCCTGGGGCGGCGGTCAGCGAGCCTTGGCGATGCTCCCCTGCGCAGGGGAATGGGGGGATTTTGGGCAGAGCGAAGACAGAACTCTGCGCCCAGAGGGCTGGTGGCATTGGTGCGCCACGCGCCCCGGGGACCACCAGAGCGCGCGAGCGGATCGCCCCTGCCGCGCTGCGACGCCAAAGGCGCTTGGGGAGGGCGCGCGCGCGCGCCAGGGCCCAGGGTGGCCCAAGGGCCAGGCCCCGTGGGGCCTGGCATCGCTCGGACGTGTGCATTTTTTTCCTCGGCGAGGACCATCGAGGAGCATCCTTGATCCTTTGGCGACAAAGGAAGCCACGCACGAGACCGACAAAAACACAGGGAGTGGACGTCCGCGAGGGCCCGCCGCGCCTGCGCCCCCCCGCGCGCCCCGCGTGCCCTCGGCGCCGGCGGGGAGGCCCGACGGGCAAGGAGCTGGACGCCTGGGCCGAGACCATGTCGCGCAGCCTCGGGGCGCCCACGCGCACACAGCACCCGCCCGCGCTCCCCTGCCTCGTCCCCTCGCCTGCCTCGTCGGTGTCGTCCTCCCCTCGTCGGCGTCCTCCTGCTCCTCCTCCTTCTCCTCCTTGTCGTCGTTGTCCTGCTTCTCCTCCTCCTCCTCCTCCTCCTCCTCCTCCTCCTCCTCCTCCTCCTCCTCCTCCTCCTCCTCCTCCTCGTCGCAGTCCTCGTCGTCGTGGTCCTCCTCGTCGCCGTCGCCGTCCTTTTCGTCTTCGTCGATGTCGTCGTCGTCCTCGTCCTCGTCCTCGTCCTCGTCCTCGTCCTCGTCCTCGTCCTCGTTTTTCTCGTCGTCGTTGCCGTCGTTTTCGTCTTCGTCTTCGTCGTCTCGTCCTTCTCGTCGTCGTCGTCGTCTTCGTCGTCATCCTCTTCGTCGCGTCCTCCTCCTCAGAAAGCGAGGCTCTCAGGCGCTTCTCGCACTCTCTGGGCCTCTGTGGTGCGAGTCCCCTCGCCAGCTGCGTCAAAACGCACCCCGGGGACACGTCCAGGGGGATCTCGGCTCACGGGGTCGCCCCCCGTGCCACGCAGCCGTTCAAGAACCACCAGGGACGCAGAGCTGGCTCAGGGGAAAGCCCCGGGGACCTGGGCGTTTCCCTCATGCCAGCCCTCGTCGTCGTCCCCGTCCTCCTCGTCATTTGTTCCGCTCCCCGACGTGTTCACCAGCACGGGCCTCCGAGGTTGGGAGCCCGTGGGCCCCACCCGGCCCAGACAGGGCTGTGCCTATTTACCCGCACGCAGATCAGCGCCGCACCGCAAAGAGCCCCCCTTTTCCCCTGCAGCTGGGTTTTAGGGACAGCGCTCGGGGGGGAATAGGCTAAGGGGGGCAGGCATCGACCCCCAATCGCCGACATAAAACATGTTAGTCCCCCCTGGAAGTAACGGTTCGCTTTTTCGTGCTGCACTTTACATATGATTCCATCCTCCCGATGAGCTCGCACCATCCCAGGCAGGCCGGTTGTCGCCCCTCCCCCTTCATCCTCTGCAAAAGAAAGTATGCGCGCGCAGTCGTTTATCACAAATCATATATGTCCAAGAACTTTCTCTGCAATCGCATGGACGGAGTGCACGCGCGCTCGTCGTCGCGCGCGCAATGCCGAAATCCGTCAACAACCTTAGGTTTCGTAAGGATTTCAAAATCGTGTGCCCCGGGAACATATAAACACAAGTGGCTTCACAGCGAGATTTCCCAAAGTCAGCTTGCGCTCGGACTCTTGCGGGAGTTTTAGAAAACCATCGCTTTTCACACATGTTCATGAACTGCCACCAAGCGGGCCTCCCTCGCGCGCATGTCGGAATCGCTCGAGTGCCTTTGCGCGCGTGCTGTCACAAGGATGCCGTGCAGCAAATGGGACGAAGTGCGCGCGCGTGTCGTCACGCGCGCATACCAACATCTTTCCAGAACCTTAGTGTTCGTAAGGGTTTCAAAATCGAGCGTCCTGAAAACAAAGTGAAACATATGGCTTTGCACCAGAAGTTTTCAAAAATGCTTAAGCTCGCGCTCCTGAGAATTCTTACGAAAACCATCGGCTTCCCAACACTGCCACTAAAGTCTAGAAGCTTCGCGTAACCCCACCCGCCCATCCAGAGACGATGCCCAGAGGAGTTGCCTCGATCAGGGTGGTGAGCAGCACACAGAGGAATGGTCCCTCTTGGAGCGCTCTTGGGACTCTTGGGCGCTCATGAGGCCGTATTGGTGCTCTCTTGGGCCTCTTTTGCGTCTTGGGGGCCTCTTGGCGGTCCCGGGGGCCTCTTGGAGCGTCTCGGGTGCTTCGGGGAGCCTCTTGGAGCCTCTTGGGGGTCGGCCGCGCGCGCATGTCGAACTCCTCTCAAAACCTTCACCGACGCGAGGACGCCGTCATCGTCGTCGGCATGATCAGCATCGGCGCCGTCACTGGCCGTGCCGTCGCCGTTGTTCTCATCATCGTCACCAGCGTCGCTATTACCATCATCGTGTCTACCGTTGTTGACGTTGCTATGATATCGCGCCCGCCCAACTGGCCGACTCGCACTGAAGTGCCCGTTGGGAAGTGCCCAGCGGTCAGCGCCACCGCAGCCGCCTCGGTCGCACCAGACTATCTTGCCGCTGCGCGCGCGAGCATGCGCGGGCTAGCGCGGCCGCAGAGATGCACCAGTCAACACCAAGCCTTCATCGCAGTGGTCGCCGCATGCGTTTTGCAAAACAAGTTGCGGGTGGGTGGTTGTGATGATTGCGCGAGCAGTGGAGTTGCGAACTGCGAACTCCACAAGTGAGTTGCACCAAATAGGTTGTAGCACATAGACTGATCGACACATGTTTGGGGGCCCACGCTGGTTGGCACGTATCCCTATTGGTACTTGATGTGATTTTCAAAATTTAGCATGGTCGCCGTTCGTGGCCGCCTCATGATTGCGTCCAGTCGCCGTGCGTGGCCGCTTTGTGGCCGCCTCGTGCGCTGGTTGTTTTTTGGTTTTTCGCCCAATCGCCACCCGTGGCCCTCCTTTTGGCCGTCGCGTGAGTTGGCTGAACCTTCGTGGGCTGTCGGGTTTTCCTGGGTGTTCGGCCAGTCGCCGCCCGTGGCCGCCTCGCGCACTGACTGCGCCCGCGCCCCATACATGGCACAACGCAGGCGGCACCTTGTAGATGTCGCCGCGTAGATCGCACGACATCGCTCGCACCACATGGGCTGCGCCACGCAGACTGCACCAGGCAGGCTGCGCCACACAGACTGCGCCACGCAGGCTGCACCACAGAGAGATGGCATCCCGGAGTCTGCACCCCGCAGATCACACCACACATGTTGCACCACAGCCGCGGGACGGCCTGCGCCCCCTGCCCGCCGCGCCGCCGCGCCGCGGCCCCTTCGGGGGCCCATCCCTCAGGCCATCAAGCAACGATGCCGAAACGTCGTCGGCCCGATGGGGCCCGTGCATGGGATGATCACATTTTTTCGCAGCCTCGATGCCGAAAAATCTGGCGATCCGGGCTTCGGCGATCCCACCGTGGGCCGAAGAACAGGCCATGGAAAATAGACGTCCGCGAGGCCATCAAAACCCATCGCCCCCAACAAAGCCTTCCTACGCTGCGACTGAACTCTCAAGCCATAAGAAAGTGGTGCGCCGCCGTGGGGAACTCATCTGTGTGCCACCGGCGAAGGAGCGCCAGGCTCTCCGACACGAGCGGCGCAGGGACACGCCGACCGGGTTCCAGCTTGCCGATCCAAGGAGTCCGCGCGGCACGCCGAAAGTCTATATGTCTCTGCCTCTTGTTGAGTCTTGTTGTTGGTACTTGCGAGGTATGGGCTTTTCGCTGTCCGCCTCCTCCCCGCGCGCGCCTCCTCCTTGTCCGCCTCGTTGTCCGCCTCCTCCCCGCGCGCGCCGCCTCCTGGTCCTCCTCCTTGTCCGCCTCGTTGTCCTCCGGCCATTTTCTTTGGGTGGAGGGTACAGGGTGAAATCTGAAGTGCCGTTTCGATGGATCTTCGACGCCTGAGTCTGCAAAAAGGGGCATCACAAGACGGCTCGAGCTTCGAGGTGCGAGAGCCCCTATGGACTTCACCCCGAGCCCTCCGCCCTGACAGAATGCTCAGGGCCTCCTCGTCCGGCAGGCTTCTCGCACGGGATCCGCCGCCTCCCCGCTCGCGGTCCGCCTCCCCCCCGCAGGCGCAGGGGCACCCCGGGCACGACGGGGCGCCCGCCGTGGAGCCGTGGCGGCCGTGGGGCGCGCAGGGCGGCCAGGAGGCCATGCTGGGGGCGGGGGGGCCCCTCCTCCTCCTCCTGCTACCTCCTCCTCCTCCTCCTCCTCCTCCTCCTCCCTCCTCCTCCTCCTCCTCCTCCTCCTCCTCCCTCATCCTCCTCCTCCTCCTCCTCCCTCCTCCTCCCTCCTCCTTCTCCTCCTTCTCCTCCTCCTCCTCCTCCTCCTCCTCCTCTTTCTCTTCCTCCTCCTCCTCCTCCTCCTCCTCCGCCTCCTCCTCCTCCGCGGGGGCGGCGGCCAGGAGTTGTGGATTTATGATGCGTCAACCAACTTCAGCCTTGTTCGCCAGAAAGAATTCCGAGCACCAGACAAGTACCGAAACTCGAGGGTGTTCACGCGTCGGGCCCTGGGAGGCACTCGTCCGACACTGTTTCGACACTCCTTCGACACTTTTCCGGGTGCTCGAAACTATTTCTGGGGTGTGGTCCGCAAGTGCGATGGGAGCAGCATAGTTGTGGACGGCGATCAATGGAGAGGAGGCATGTTGTCAATAGTTGCCGGATGTCTAACATTGTTGTAAGCATGTCCTAAACATATAGAATAACAGGTTTAAATCATGTTTTAGATTAGTTTGCGACATGTTGATCACATGTTCTATTCAACGATCGGATTGTTATGGTGCCCATTGTTATGGCATCCGCAAGTCTATAGGAGGAGCTGGTTCCTTCTTCCGCCTCCGCCCCCTCCTCTCGGCTGCCTCGAGGCGCCCATCAGGATGCGCAAGACGTGGCGTGCTCAAAACGTCCGCGTCACTGCGCGCGTGTTGGCTCAGCGTATCGGCCCCCGTGTTGGCGAAGGCATCGCGTCAGGCCTGCGTTTTCAGCCTGCATGTTGAGCTCCGTGCCAGCACGCGTGGTTCAGCACTCTTGCTGAGCTCAAGCGTAGAGCGCCAGCACGCTCAAACAATCAGTGCCCTCCAATGTGATTCAACCAATCAAGCGTGCCGCGAGTTGGCCTCCAGACCGCTACTTGAGAATCCCCCGTTCTCGGGTGGCTGAGTCTGCAGGCAGGGCGACGAGCGCCACCCCAGAATCCCCCGTTCTCGGAATTCGTGGACAGTTTTGGAACGAATGTGCGCGGCGCCGAGGCGATAGCCACATTTTGAAAACGACCTGCCCTCAGTCCGTGAAGCTCTTACAATCGTTCAAAAGGATTGGTCGAGGCGCTGAGGCGAGAAACTCGCATTTTGAATGCCACCCGCCCTCAATCCGTGAAGCTTTTGCACGCGTCTCAAACGAGTGTGCGCGTCGCTCAGGCGAGAGCCACATGTTGAAAGCGACCCGTTCTCAATCGGTGACGCTCCTGCAAAGTTTGGAAACGAATGTGCGCGACGCTCAAGCGAGGTCCACATTTTGAAAAGGTGTTGCCATCAATCCGCGAAACCCTGGCGAATTTTAGAACGAACGTGCGCAGCGCAAGGGCGAGAGCCACATGTTGAAAACAACCCGCCCTCAACCCGTAAAGCTCGTGGACAGTTTTGGAAAGAATGTGCGCGGCGCCAAGGCCAGAGCCACATGTTGAAAACGACCTGCCCTCAATCCGTGAAATGCTTGCAACGTCTTAAAAACGATTGGGCGCGGCGCTGGGGCGAGAACCACATATTGAAAACCACCCGCCATCAGTCTGTGAAACTGTTGCACATGTTTCAATTGAATGTGCACGGTGCTCAGGCGAAAGGGAATTGCCCTCAATCCGTGCAACTAATGTAACTGTTCAGATCGAGTGTGCGTGGGGCTAAGGCGAGAGCCGCATTTTGAAAACAGCCCGTCCTCCATTTGTGAAACTGTGGTCAATGTTTAGCATCAGGGTCATAAGTGGTGCGGAAGTCTCAAGCGAAACGCCCGGCCCGCTCTTTCGACCAGCCTCGGGGTTCGACAGAGAGGAGTTATCCACAAGGAGAAGGAATGGAGGAGGAGAAGGAGGAATAATGGGCGAAGGCTGATGATGATGAAGATGATTATGATTATGATGATGAGGAGGAGGAGGAGGAGGAGGAGGAGGAGGAGGAGGATGAGGAGGAGGAGGAGGAGGAGGAAGAGGAGCAGGAGGAGGAGAAGGAAGAGGGCGCGGAGAGCAGGAGGACGAGGAGGAGGGGGAACAGGAGGAGGAACAGGGTGAGGAGGAGGCGGAGGAGGAGGAGGAAGAGGAGGAGGAGGACGAGGAGGAGGAGGAGGAGGGCGCGGACGGGGCCGCGGTGCCGGCGGGCGCGGCCAGGGCGCCGGGCCGTCCACGGAAGCCCCTTGCGTGCACAAGGGCCTCCTCGAGGTGGGTGCGCCCGGCGCCAGGAGTCCCCCTCCTCATCCCCTCCCTCTCCTCCTTGTTCCTCCTCCTCCTCCTCCTCCCTGTTCCTCGTCCTTCTCCTCCTCTTCCTCCTCTTTTTTTTTCTTCCTTTTTCTCCTCCTGCTCGTCCTCCTCCTCCTCCTCATCCTCATCCTCCTTTCATCCTGCATCCTCACCCTCCTCTTGCTCCTCTTCCTCCTCGTCCTCCTCCTCCTCCTCCTCCCATTCCTCCTCCTCCTCTCCCTCCTTCTCCTCCTCTTCCTCCTCCTCCTTCGTCCTTTGCTCAGATGTTATGCTAAAGCATGTGCCGTTCTTCCTCCTCATCATCCTCTTCCTCCTCCTCCGTTCAGTCTTCCTCCTCCTCCTCCTTTTCCTTCTCCTTTTCCTTTTCCTCCTCCTCCCCCCCTCATTATGCTTCCGCCTCCGCCCCCTCCATCTGCTCCTCCCTTCTCTTCCTGCCCCCCCCCCCCCGCTCTCTCTTCCCAGCTCCCTTCCCCTCCTCCTCCTCCTCCTCCTCCTCCTCCTTTTCCTCCTCCTCCTCCTCCTCCTCCTCCTCCTCTCCCCCCTCCTCTTCCTCCTGCCTTTGCCACTTTGAGAGGTCAACTCATGCCAAGCATCGTGCCTACTGCCGGGGGATCCAGCTTCAGCGGCTGAGGTCCTGGGGTCCGTGCCTGCCTTTGCGCCGCCCGAGGCCGACGCCTTCTCACATTTCACGGTGCTTGGCCATGTTGTGCAGCAGCGCCGCCGCATGATGTGTTGTTCCTCCTGTAGCGCCTTCTCTGTGGTGCCTGACGGGGCCTGTCGTGGTCTTAAGGAGTCGTGCAAGGGTAGATAAACTCACCCCAGTACGCGCAGCTCCCAGGCCACCCAGGTCAAGTGCGCTTTGCAGGGTCGACGCCCCAAGACGGGTGGGCTACTGGCTTGAGTTTTGTGAGGGCGGGGCCCTGTCGGGCCCTTCGGTGTGCCGCCTATGCAAAGCCGCACCGAGGGGTGACAAAATATTGATGGGCCCCCCTCCGAGACTGTGCCGCTCGCCTCATCAGGGAGCGAGGTCCCCTTGGGTGGCTCGACGCCGCTCTTGGGCACGGATTTGTTCTGACGCCGCTGCGGCTTCCTTCCGTGGATCGTGCTTCTCGGCCTGCATCCCTGCATCCATCCTCCTCCCCTGTCACCCTCGTCATAATCGAACGGTACGTTTTCCTTCCCAGCTGGTCTCTCCTCATCACTGCCTGTGCTTGTGCTGTCCCTCGTTCTCTTGCCGTCTAGCCTGCAGCGCTCCGTGCCCGCCTTGTTCTCGCCTTGCCAGAGTGTCTTCGTTTTCATTCCGCTCACGAAAAACATGTCTCTTTCCTCGTATATATTTCCCCCGTTTGTGGCGGAGTTTCGGCTGCAATACCACGGCCGCAATGTTTCGCCTTGCGTTGATGGCACCGGCTCCCACCCTCCGCCGTTATACATCATGCGGCTTTTCGTCCAGCCGTTCATCCCGCTGGACATCCGCTCTCAGTCTCGCCCTCGCGCACCGCACAAGCTGGCGCGCAGATCCTCGTTCGGCTCAGAGCTGCTCGCGGCATGCGGCGCAGCTGACGGAGTGCAGGCGCGCCTCCTCGCGCTGCGCGAGATCGTGCACGGCCCCGCCTCCGCCGAGGAAATCAGGAGGCTGAGGAAAGAAGGAGGTTGCGCGATCCCTGCAGATCTCGCTATTGACGGTCTATGGACCAGGTGTGGCCGCCTTCCGGGAGCAGCATGGCAGGCCACCAGTGGTGGTTAGCCGGCCAGTTGCGCACCAAGCGGATTGAGGACCTACTCTGGCGTGACATTCGGGACATGCGGGCCGACCCCATGATCAAGGACAGGCCAGGAGTTCATCCTCAGCGCGATGGGTGGTCATATCAGTTATGACCGCGACACGGTCAAGCTCAGCGATGAGAAGAATACTAGGGCCGCCCCGAGCTCCCAGCACAGCTCCCTCACGCAGCAGTGAAGAAGTCATGCGGGCAACATCGGTCGATAACTGTGAGGAGTTGAGCATTCGAGCGAGTGCTGCACCAGCTGACTGCGTCACTTGAGCAGCAACAGCAATTTTTGCAGGCGGTTCACAAATGGTCTCTCGCACGCAGTGTCAGGCATGCTTCATGAGCGCGATCAGCAGAGCGCTCATCGCAGGAAATTTCGTCGCGAGTGCGGTCAGTAGAACACTCACCCAAGGCACGGCGGACTTGTTTGAGTACGGGACTCGAAAAGTACGTTTTTGTGCACAGCTGGTCTCACTCTATCCCTGCCTGTGCTTGTTCCTGTGCTGTGTTTCTTTCCGCTGCCGTTCAGCCTGCAGCGTTCCGTGCCAGCATTATTCTCGCTCTGACATGCTGGCTCCATTTCCAAATCGTTCACGGAAACATGTTTCTCTTTTCGCACATATTTTACCAGTCTCCTCCTCCTCCTCCTCCTCCTCGTTCTCCTCTCCTCTCTCACTGTTCTTCATTATCATCATAGATCCCCTTTTCCTCGATATTTCCTCCTCCTCCTCATCTTTGCTTACCTCTCTCTCTCTCTTTCTCCACCCTCTTTTTTTGTCGTGTTCTCAACTCGTTTCGTGTTTCTCCTTCCCTCTGTTTTCTCGCGCTCTTTTCCTTCCACAAAGCTCTCCCTCGCCTCCCCCGCCCTCTTTCTCCGAATTGCTATTCTAATATTCCGTGTCCTGCCGTGAGCAGGGCATATCCTGGTCTCTGCTCTGGAGTGTCATGTTTCCTCTTCTTGCCATTCCCTTGCCTATCGTTCGATGTCCCGGTCCTGTTCTGCCCCGACCCCCCGTTTTCGGGGATTTCCGAATGGTGCGGTATCCACACCAGGCGGCGAACCATTGGGAATTCGGGGCGGCCGCACAGTTGCAAGATTCGGGCCGCTCTCCGGGGATGCCTTAGGCGACTGGGGCCTCCAGAGTTCCAACACCGTGCGGCGAGGGACGGCGCGGTGAGGCCCCTTGGGATCTGGAGATCACTGCGCGGTCTGCCCCGGCACCGTTTCGGAAATTTGCGGTTTGACGGCGGCACCGCGCAAAGGCGGCGCCGAACAGAATGTGCCGTGCACGCTCGCGCGCGCCGAAGGCACTTTGGAAGTCCTCCTCCTCCTGTTCCTCCCCCTCCTTTTCCTCTTCCTGCTTCTCCGCCTCCTCTTCCTCCTCCTCCTCCTCCTCCTCCTCCTCCTCTTCCTCCTCGTCCTTGTCCTCGTCCTTCTCCTCCTCCTGTTCCTCCTCCTCCTCTTCCTCCTCCTCCTCCGCCTCCTCCTCCTCCTCCTCCTCTTCCTATCCTCCTCCTCCTGCTCCTCCTCCTCCTTCTCCTCCTCGTCCTCCTCCTCCTCCTCCTCTTCCTCCTCCCCCTCCTCTTCCTCCTCCTCATCATCTTCCTCCTCCTCCATGTCCTCCTCTTCCTGTTTCTTCCCCCTCTTGTTCCTCTTCCTCCTCCTCCGCTTTCCCCCTCTCTTCCTCCTGCTCCTCTTCCGACTCCTCCTCCTCCTCCTCGTCCTCGTTCTCGTCCTCCTCCTCCTCCTCCTTCTCCTCCTCCTCCTCCTCCTCCTCCTCCTCCTCCTCCTCCTCCCCCTCCTCCTCTCCCTTTCCCTCCCTCCTCCTCCTCCTCCTCCTTCCTCCTTTTCGCGTCATCCTTGTCCCTTCCTCCTCCTCTGTTCCTCGTCCTTTACCTCCTCCTCCTCCTCCTCCTCCTCCTCCTCCTCCTCCTCCTATCCTCCTCCTCCTCCTCCTCCTCCTCCTCCTCCTCCTCCGCCTCCTCCTCCGCCAATTCCTCCTCCCCCGCTTCCTTTCCTCCTTCTCCTCCTTTTCTCGTCCTCCTCCTTCTCCTCCCTTTCCCCGTCCTCTTCCTCATTCTACTACTACTACTAATTATTTCCTCGTCCTGCTTCTCCTCCTCCTTCTCCTTCTCCTCCTTCTGCCTTCGACCAGGACGGAGTCGACGTACGTCGTCATATTCAGCGACAGGTACGAGGAGCACAGGAGCTTCCTGGACTTCAACGCCGGCAGGCGGGCGGCACCCTGTGGGCCCCTCTGCGCCATCGGGCTGGTGGGCAGACGAGGGCGCCACATTCCTACACAGGGGAGGAGGAGGAGGAGGAGGAGGAGGAGGAGGAGGAGGAGGAGGAGGAGGAGGAGGAGGAGGGGGAGGAGGAGGAGGAGGAGGTAGAGGAGGAAGAGGAGGAGGAGGAGGAAGAGGAGACGGAGACGGAAGCGGAGTCGGAGTCGCAGACGGATTCGGAGACGGAGACGGAGATGGAGGCGGAGACGGAGACGGAGACAGAGACGAAGACGGAGACGGAGGATGAGGAGGAGGAGGAGGAGGAGGCGGAGGAGGAAGAGGAGGAAAAGGAGGAGGAGAGGAGGAGGACCCTGGCATCCTCGTGTCGTGAGGAGTGAGGAAGTCATGACGGGAGTCTTTCAGCAATTTTCCGTGTCCGTTGGCCCCCAACGGGCCCCTTGACCGTCAATAGGCGAGTCAGGATGAACTGCTGGTCCCAGGGAAGGTGTCCAGGCCTTGAGAAGGCCACTTTGTGGTCAAATCACGACGTCGGTCGGATGGGTAGGGACCAAGCCCCCGTCGTCATGCTTTTTTTTAAAGTTCTGAACCACTTCGTGGGAATCAGCTTTTCATCCCGAGCCGTTTTTCTGACGGCCCCGAGGTCTGGCAAGGGCCCCATGGACACCCCAAACAGGGAAACCTTGTTCGCCGTGTTTTTGTTTCAAGACTCGGAGGAGCCAGAGTTCATGAGAACGATAGTTTCTAAAGTTCGGAGATCTCCCAGATTTCCTGATGTTCCGCAGGGGCTGCAGGAACGAGGGGCCGCCAGGTGCTCTGGAAATCCTGAAGCGCATCTTGAGCCAACTCTATCATGACATCAATCCCTTCCTGACGGCGCGAGGGGGTCTGTTGGCGGCAAGCGAGGGGGGGGAGTGAAAAGGAGAAGGCCCTCTCTCAGACGGCGGCGGGGCTTCTCAGGAACCCTCGCGCCTCCTGAGAAGTTTCCTGT
>CAUYUJ010000984.1:92500-98487 GCA_963575745.1 Prorocentrum cordatum
CTCGTCCTCCTCGTCCTCCTCCTCCTCCTCTTCCTCCTCCTCCTCCTCCTCCTCCTCCTCCGCCTCCTTTTTCTCCTCCCCCCCCCTCCTCCGTCGCCCCCCCCCCCTCCATCCCCTCCCCGTGGGGGGGTCGGCCCGGGCACTGCGCGCACTGCGCCCCAGGGAGGGCCCCCGCAGATGGCGGCCGTCGCGCTGGGTGCCGCAGAGCGCCCCTGCTCCGCCAGGGAGGCCTCAGGACCCGCGCCCGCTTCTTCGAAGGGGGGAGGGGGGGGAGGGGGGGGGGGGGGAGGAGGGAGGCCTCATGACTTCGCCTCCCGCCGTCTCTCCCCTCCCTTCCCCTTTCCGATGATGGGATGTCTCTTCTGTTCTGTGGTGCCGTTGTGTGTTTGGGTATCTCTATATAGTCTGTATACATATGTGTGCGCACATACATTTTATTTTCTTTCTCTTTTTTTTTTTTCTCTCTCTCTCTCTCTCTATATGTAGATTGCTTTCTCTCTCTCTCTGTCTCGCTCTCTCTCTCTCTCTCTCGCTCCCTCTCTCGCTCTCTCTCTCTCTCTCGCTCCTTCTCGCCTTTTCTCTGTATCTCTCTTTCTTTCTTTCTTTCTTTCTTTATTTCTCTCTCTCTCTCTCTATATATATATATTTATAAACATTTACACAACTGCTATACGTGTGAGTCGTTCCATCTCCCTCTCTCTCGCTCGCTGTCTCTCTCTCTCTCTCTCTCTCTCCCTCGCGCGCGCTGAAAACCAGCGGTTGGAAACCTTGCTCGCGCAATTGCATGCCCATGACGCGATCAAACGTTCTAGCGCGCCCGGCAGGCATAACATGTCTTGCGGGCTTGCAAGCAGGCGATGGCCCGCGTCATGGTCGCCGTATTTTGCGCCCTGGGTCGCCCGCGATCGCCGCTATTGCTGTGGGCTGGTGGGCGGGCTGGTGGGAGAAGCGGTTGCCCAGTGACGAGACAAGGTCAATGGGCTCACCCCGCACGGTTCAAGGTGCAACAAGGAACGTGATCATTATTGAGAGCCACAGGGGGGGGGGGTCGCATGCGTTGTGCGCCTCGCAGGACAGATATGAGGCAATACCACACGGATATGTCTCGGAATGGGGGAAACGGAAGGATCACGACAGCCAGGACAAGGAAAGAAGTCAAACCAGCGGGGGCCACCTGTAGGAAAAGGCGAATTTGATGACAACAGATTACGCAGAGGATGTCATGGAGGGCGTGGGTGGATAGGATGCGGTGTCGACGCGAACCGATGTGGGAGGTGGAAGGAGGACGGCGGGAGGGAAAGGAAGGAGAGAGCAGGGGCCACGAATCAGGAAGGACGGAGCAGCGGAGCAGCAGCAGGATAGGGAACGTCGAGTGGGAGACCATCCCCTCTCAGGCGCCCTCGAAAGCGGCGAGAGAGGAACAGTTGACAGCACCTTGGGACGCGAGGCCCCACTCTTCTGCGCGGAGGGCACCACTGCGTGGGACCTGCGGGCACGCTTCCAGGAGCAGCGAGCACCGCCCACGGGCGCCCGAGGGCATCGACGAGGAGCACCCTGCTTTCTGGCGTCGTGGTCCTGATGTCTAAGCCGTGGCTCCGTTTTCCTGGAGCTCCTGTGGATCGTGCGTTGGGGCTTTGCCCTCTCCTGGCCTTGACGTGAGGCCCCTCCTTCTGCCTTCCCCCCTCTGTCTGTGAATTCAAGCTGTGCGCGGCCCGCTTAGCTTCGACCAGAAGAGGTGCGCTCTCGACCTGCGGCTCAAAAAGTGGATCGTGCGTTGGAGCATTTCCGATGCCATGACGGTCCCTTGCCAGGAGGGACGTATGGTTCAGGCGGCTCTGGAGGGCGAGTGCCACCGATCCCATCTTGCGGCGTGTGGCCTTGGACTCTGCGCGCCTCTGCTGCTCGTGCCCTGAGCTCGACTGGGGCTGCGGGGCGCACGGAGCACCGGACAGTCGGAGTCCGACCGTGCCGCGCGCGGGGCCCGCTGCCATCGTGGAGGTGGTGTGCCGGCTGCCACCGATCAAGACCTGACGGCGGTGACGGACCACATAAATCAGCACGAGGCCTTCCGGAGGGGCCGCCACCACACCCTGCGGCTGCCGAATGCCGACCTGGGGTGGGAGCTATGGCACTTGCTCGACTTACGGTGAGGACGATTCCACTTGCTTTATACGTCCAGCCATTGTTCCGATGATGATGCTGATGATGATGATGATGATGATGATGATGATGATGAAGGGGAGGATGATGATGTTGATGATGATGATGATGATGATGATGATGATGATGATGATGATGATGATGATGTTGATGGTCATGATGCTGATCATGATTATGATGCTGATGACGACGATGCTGCTGATGATGATGCTGATGCTGATGCTGATGCGGATGATGATGCTGAGGATGCTGATGATGATGATGAGAAATATAAGAACGATGATGAGAAGCTCGCTCGTCTTGCGGCGCCGTTGAATCCCCAGTTCCTCTTCACCAACGCTATCGCGGATGCTCTGGCTACGGCGCGGCCTTCGTGCGCCCAATTGAATTCTTGGCCGATGTTGTTCGCGAGGTGGTTGAATCTGAGAACCTAACTTGCCGCATGTTGAAACTCGATGCTTCCATCAGTTTGGAACGCGCCAGTCGGCCCAAACATCCGGAATGCAGGGTGCATCGCATCCAGGTCCCGCCAGCGGTACACAGGCGCAGGCATGTTATCGCACCCCTCTGTGCTTCCAACCATCATTTCGTTCCAATGGCCAGGGACACTGCCTTTACGTCGGGTCTGTCCCTCTACAGGAGGAGTATTCAAAAATAGTAAAAGATAAGTCTGGGGACTACTTCTTCTATGTTCCAGCACTTTGGGGAGTATTTTGTGAGCATTTCTAATCTTTCGCCCCAGATCCCCCTGTAGGGGGACACGCCCGACCTAACTCTGCCTGCAGCAAGCTGGTCCGACCTGCCGCCCGCGCCCTGCTCCGCGCGGCGCGCTCCCACCGGTGCGGCGCGCACCGGGGCCGTGCCTCCCGCGACGGGGCGCTCGAAGCGGGCCAGAGGACGATGGCGGGAGCTGGGCTCGCAGGTCGGCAAAGCACACACCGATGTTGACCTATGGCGTGCACAATGTTGATGGGGGCCAAGATCCTCTCATTCCTGATTGTTGTGCTGTCCTGGGCCTCTCCCTGGTCACTGGGGGACCAGGAGCAGTTCGAGACGAGCAGGATCAGAAATGAGCACGATCAGAAACGAACGACGTGTAGGGGAAGACGGGAGATGAGCTCGCAGGTCGGCAAAGCACGCATCGATGTTGATCTTTGGCGTAGACCTGAACTGACTGACCCCCCTCGCCGCCTCCCTCCCCTAGTCTTCGCTCACGGGCACGGGGTGCATGACAGCCGCGCCCTTCGGAGCAAAGGCCGCTCTGCCTTTTGCGCGCTCTGCGGATGCTGGGCCGAATTGAAGCCCCGTGACTTATCCATGGTGTGCCAAGTTGCCCTGCGTGGCCCAGCAGCCCTGTCTGCCCTGCGTGGCACAGCAGCCCTGCGTCAAGGGAAGCCCCCTAAGAAGATATGCCTCGATTTGGGGTGCACCGGCGAGGTCCTCTTATTTTTATATTTGTCTCCCCGCTGGGCAATTTCTTTGGCAATTCCCCAATCAGAGCTTGCCCTCTGTAGGGGTCCTAACGGATTCATATGGTCAGGTGAGGTTTGCCACCGATTTCCGCAGCCCACCCGGGTGCCCGGGTGCCTGGGTGCCTTATAGCCCGATGGCCTTATAGCCCTATAGCCCTACAGCCTTATAGCCTTATAGCCCTATAGCCCCATAACCCAATAGCCCTATAGCCCTATAGCCCAATAGCCCTATAGCCCTAGAGGCTCATAGCCCTATAGCCCCATAACCCAACAGCCCTAGAGCCCTATAGCTCTATAGCCCTGTAGCCCTATAGGCTCATAGCCCTATAGCCCTATAGCCCCATAGCCCTATAGCCCTATAACCCTATAGCCCGATAGTCCTATAGCCCTATAGTTCAATAGTCCCATAGCCCCATAGCTCTATAGCGCTATAGCTCTTTATTTATCGCCCTATAGCCTTATAGCCCTACAGCCCTATCACCCTATAGCCGTAAAGCCCTATAGCTCTATATGCCTATAGCCCTATAGCCCTCTGGCCCCATAGCCCTATATCCATACAGCCCTATAGCCCCATGGTCTTATAACCCTATAGCCCCATAGCCCTATAGGCTCATAGCCCTATGGCCCAATAGCCGTACAGCCCCTGAGCCCCAGAGCCCCAGAGCCTAGCCCCACAGCCCTATAGCCCTACAACCCTATGCTCCCTATAGCCCTATAGCCATATGGCCCTATAGCCCTATAGCTCCATAGCCCTATAGCCCCATCGCTCTACAGCCCAATAGCCCCTTAGCCTAATAATCCTAAAAAGACATTGATTCGTTTTTTTCTCCGGTCTCATTTATCATTTTTCTCCCCGCTGGACAATTTCTTCGGCACCTTGACTGGCAGCGGCCCGCAGCAAAAGCTCCCTCCCTCCTCCTTCTCCTCCTCCTCCTCCGACTCCGACTCCGACTCCTCCCCCCCTCCCCCCTCCTCCCTCCTCCCTCCTCCCTCCTCCCTCCTCCCTTCTCCTCCTCCTCCTTCTCCTCCTCCTCCTTCTCCTCCTCCTCCTCCTCCTCCTCCTCCTCCTCCTCGTCCTCCTCCTCCCCGCGGCGGCACCGCCGTCGGCCGCATCCGCAGGCCCCCCGGGCCTGAGCCCGCGACTGCCGTCCGGAGCGGCGTGCCCTGGGGGCATCAACTACGTCCCGCCGCCCGCCAAGGCAGCCTCAGGCCCCGCGCCCGCTGATCTTTTTCGCTCCTCCCCCAGAGGAGGAGGAGGAGGAGGAGGAGGAGGAGGAGGAGGAGGAGGATGACGAGGAGGAGGAGGAGAGGAGGAGGAGGAGGGAGGAGGACAGTGAGGAGCAGGAGGATGACGAGCAGGAGGAGGAGCAGGAGGAGGAGCAGGAGGAGCAGAGGAGCAGGAGGAGGAGGAGGGATAGGTGCGGATGGAGGAGGGGCAGTCAGGAGGAGGAGCAGAGGCGTGCCTTACTGCTCTTCAGTGTCCCTGCGCGTGCGTGCGTGCGTGCGTGCGTGTCTGCGAGTGTGTGGCATTCATGCGTGCGGGGCATGTAGACGCGTGTCTCGTGGCAACGTGTCCGCGCATAGTTTTGCGCGTGTGGTCACCCGTACCCAGGAGAGGAGGAGGAGGAGGAGGAAGGAGGAGGAGGAGGAGGAGGAGGAAGGAGGAGGAGGAGGAGGAGAAAACGAACGAGGAGGAAAGAGAGGGAGGAGGGAGGCAGGGAGAAGGAGGAGGGAGGAGGAGGAGGAGAGGATGGGAGGAGGAGGAGCAGGAGGAGTCGGAGTAGGAGGAGGAGGAGGAGGAGGAGGAGGAGGAGGAGGAGGAGCAGGAGGATGATGATGATGAGGAGGAGGAGGAGGAGGAGGAGGACTCCTCTTCCCGTCTCCTACTTCACCCCCTCGCGTTCTCTGAGATTTTCTCGCCTCGATAAGCTCTCTGTCAGCTGCGCCTCGTCAAGAGCGTTCCGGGGGGCGCCGGGACCGTTCCGATCGGCCGCGGGAGGCCCCAGTTATGGCCCGAAAAGAAGTATCTTCGCGTCGCGACAACAAAAATGGGGACCCAAATAATATACACCACCACCACGTCGATTCCTCCTCTCTCCTCTACCCTCCTCTTCCTTTCCTCTTTCCTGGGAGAGGGAGGGGGTGAGGGAGGTGGTGGTGGTGTATACGTATCTTTGGGCCCCCCCAAAAACACGACTGAAGATTTCTGTTTTTGTTTGGCCTCTGAGGGCCCTCGCTTGGCCCCAGGAGCGTGAAAGAAGGGGAGGAAAAAAGCCAGTCCTGGGGAGGGGGTCGGAGCCCCTGGGGACCCCGTGCGTGCTGAAAGAAGCAGGGCGTCGCATGTCTGGTGATGTT
>CAUYUJ010000985.1:0-7500 GCA_963575745.1 Prorocentrum cordatum
TACTACTACTACTACGACTACTACTACTACTACTACTACTACTACTACTACTACTACTACTACTACTACTACTACTACTACTACTACTACTACTACTACGACTACTACTACTACTACGACTAGTATTACTATTACTACTACTATTACCACTGCTACTATTACTACTACTGCTGCTACTACTACTACTACTACTACTACTACTACTACTACTACTACTACTACTACTATTACTGCTACTACTACTACTGCGACTACTACTACTACGACTACTACTACTACGACTACCACTACCTCTACATGTTCCACGAATGGCTGCTGAAGACCACGAGAGGTTCTCAGAACACTCTCCGGTGGGCCTGTCGGCACGCCCTGGCCATCGCTCGGACGTCCATTCACTGTGTTTTTTGTTCGGTTTCGTGCGTGGTCTTTTCGCCAAATGATCAAGGATGCTCCTCGATGGTCCTCGCCGAGAAAAAAATGCACACGTCTGAGCGATGCCAGGCGCCAGGACGCTTCGCCACTGCTTGACATCCAGAGAGGGCGCGCGCGCCTCCCGCGCCGCGGCGGCGTCCGCCCTGGCGCCCCGCGCGGCGGCCGCGGGCCCTGCGCGCCCCGCCCTCGCGGGCGCGTCCTGCCCCGCGGGGGGGCGGCCGCTGCCGCCGCCGCCGCCGCCGAAGGCCGTGCTCGCCGTCGTCGCCGCCGTCGCTCCGCCGAGGTCGCCGTCGTCGTCCTCGTCGTCGTCGTCGTCGTCGTCGCCGTCGTCGTCGTCGTCGCCGTGGTGGTGGTCGTCGTCGTTCCCGTCGTCGTCCGGACCATGGGCATCGTCATTAGCAGTAGCACGATCATCAGCATCATCATCATTGCCATCGCCATCGTCATCGTCATCGTGATCGTTATCGGCATCGTCGTCATCGTCACGGTTGTCGTCATCATCATCATCATCATCATCATCATCATCATCATCATCATCATCATCATCATCAGCAGCAGCAGCAGCAGCAGCAGCATCATCATCATCATCATCATCATCATCATCATCATCATCATCATCATCATCATCATCATCGTCGTCATCGTCATCATCATCATCATCAGCATCATCATCATCATCATCATCATCATCATCATAATAATAATCATTATCATCATCAGCATCATCATCGTCGTCATCATCATCATCATCATCGGCACCAGCACCAGCACCAGCATAAGCATGATCATCAACATCGGCATCATGATCAGCATCACCATCATCACAATCATCACAATCATCATGCCTACCATCATCATCATCATCATCATCATCATCATCATCATATCATCAGGATCATCATCATCACGATGATCATCATCGTCACCATCATCATCATAATCATCATCAGCAATATCGTCATCACAATCATCATCATCATCATCATCGTCCTGATCCTCCTCCTCCCCCTTTTATCGTCGTTACAGTCCTGCTCTGTTGTCACGCCTGCTGTCGCTACCGCTGTCGCTGTTGCTCATGCGGCCGGCGCCGCAGCTGCTCGTGTTGATGCGTCTCCTGGTCGCCGTCCTCCTGCCACATGCCGTCTCCATTGTTGTCGTCCCGTTCCTAACCAAATTCATCTGTCAATATTGTGCCGTCAATCGTCGTCGTCGCCGAGGTGGTGGTCGTCGTCGTCTGTTATCGTCTGCTATCGTCTGCCTTCGTCTGCTCTCGTCTGCTCTCGTCTGCCATAATCTGGCACGTAATCGCCGACAGCGCTTCCGACCGCAATGGGATTCCTACACAAATCCTCCACATCAGCATTCGCATTGAAATTCTTCGCAGAAGGGTTTGCATTGACGCCCTCCACTTAAGAATTCCCGTGGACATTCTCCGCCAGGAAGATTATGTTGGAATCTTCTACGGCAAGATTCCTATTGAAACCTGCCACCGAAGGATTCAAACAAATCCCTCCGCAGAGGGATTCCCTTTGGAATCATCAACAGAAGGGTTCTCATGAAAATCCTTCACCAAAAAAGTTCCGAGCGAAATCCTCCACACAAAGATTCCTATTGAAATAATCTGCCAACGGGTTTTTCTTGACTGCAATCCTATACATAAGGATTCATATGGGCCTTCCATGCCGAAGATTCCTGGTGAAACCCCTACAAAAATATTGAAACCCTCCACAGAAGGATTCCTTCTGAAATCGTCCACAGAAAGATTCGCATTGAATGCCTCCAGTAACGGATGCCAATTCGAAACCTCCACAGGAGGATTCCTACGGAAAACGGTTCATGATGACGTCCTCCGAGAAAAGGTTACCTTTTTACCCTTCCGCAAAAGGAGCCATAGATAACATCTCTACAAAATTATTCGAACTGAAACCGCCAACGTGAGGATTCCAATCTACATCCTCCACATATTGATTCCTAGTGAAATCGTCCATTACATCCTGCACATCACGGTTCCTGCACATCACGGTTCCCACTAAATTCGTCGACCGAAGATTCTTATCGACATCCGCCGCAGAAGGAATCCCACTATCCTTCCACAACTGGGATTGCCATAGGAATCCTTGACAGACAGATTGCTATTGAAACCCTCCGCCGATGCATAAGGATTCATATTAAAACCCTCCACGTGAGGATTCCATGTGAAACCCTCGACACGAAGCTTACAGTTGAAATCCTCCACATCAAGAATTTTGTTTCAGCCCTTCACGTAAGGATTCCGATTGGAACAGTCCACAAAAGGATTGCTCTTGAAATCCTCAACAGAAAGGGCTCGCATTGTACTTCTTCACAGGAGAATTCGCATGGAAATCCGCTGGCCCCCTTGCGGGGCCACCAGGCTGTAGGCCGGGAGTGCGCTGCTCCCTGTACCACTTGCAGCTTCCAGTTTCCACTGCTACAGTTATGCTTCTTGCTGCTTACTGTTCCTTGTTGATGAACGCGCGAGGGGGGTGGAGCCCAAACCAGCAAAACTACCACGCCCTGGGAGGGTTCTCAGAATTTCAGGGGGGGGGGAGTTGGCACCCGCCACGCAGATCCGCAGGGTCAGGGTCCAAAAACATAAAAAATGCCACATGTCTGAATCTGGTGGCCACCCGCACACAATTCCATAGGGTCAGGATCTAAAAACACAGAAGATTTGCCACACTCATGAGATCCAGTAACGCCCCTCACGCAAATCCGTAAAGTCAGGGTCCTAAAACAAAAGGGATTTGCTACATTTCTGAAATTCGGTGGCACCCCCCACGCAGATCCGTATGGACAGGGTCCAAAAAAACACAAAAAGGATTCGCCACATTTGTTTACTTTAACGCGGTGGCACCCCTCACGCAACGCCAATCCGCATGGCCAGGGTCCAAAAAACACCGGAGATTTGCTACATTTCTGAAATGCGGTAGCACGCCTCACGCAGATCCGTGGGGGCAATGCCCAAAAACACGTGGGAGTTGCCACATTTCTGAAATCTGGTGGCACCCCTCACGCAGATCAGTGGGGTCAGTTTCCGAAAACACAGAAGGGGTTCGCCTCAGTCTTGAAATTCGGTGGCACCCCTCACGCAGATCCGTGGGGCCGAACGCAAACACGCACACAACTGGCGCCACTCTCGGCTTTCGGCGGCGGGCGAACTCGGCGCATCTCGGCGCGATGCACTGCCGCGAACTCGCGGCGGCGGCGGCCCCGAACACTAGGTGCACTTCGCACGCATCGGGTTCGGCGGTGGCGGCCAATCCAGAGACTAGGGGGCGCTGGGGCCCAATGGCCCGGGTGATACGGAAACCACACGCCCCGAGTTGTTGACTTCGAGGAACGACGAGCGGCGCGCCTCAGGTCAAGTGGTAGCCGCGACGAACGACGGCATGAACCTGGATGACTTACCCACTAGCGCCGCGCGGCGGACAAACTACGGGGCGAACCTTGCACTACTTACCTACTTGTAGCCGATCAAAGTCTTCTCATTTGAACACAGGGGCACCTGAGTCGCGAGCGGGCCAATGTGCGAGCCTACGGAGGCCTTTCGTCGTCATTCACTGCCAGACATTACTGCAAGCGTGCACGTACACATGAAACCGTACCCGTCGGCTTCTGGGCAGCGCTCGTCGGTGCGGCGCACCTGAAATTCTCCGCCGTCGCCCGACGGCGCCATTCCTTTCCCTCCTGCTCCTCCTCCTCCTTCTCCTTCTCCTTCTCCTCCTCCTCTCCTCCTCCTTTTGCTCCTCCTCCTCCTCATCCTTCTCCTCCTCCTCTTTCTGACGCTCCACCACTCGTCCTCCCCCACATCCGCTTCCCTCTCCTCGCTCCCCGAGATTCCCTCCATCCTTCGCCCTCCACCCAGCGCCTTTCGGAAGCCCCGGGAGGTCCAGGAAGGACCACGGACCGCTGAACGTTCGAAGACTTCCGAAAAAAACGCCGCAGGGAAGGGGCCAAATGTCCAAGGCCGCTAGGGATGTCGCGAACGACCAACATAAGCTAAGCCTCAAGGACCAAGGTGCATGGCGCGAAGCGCCAATGCAGTCTTGTATCCATGTCTCTCTCTCTCTCTCTATATATATATATATATATATGTGTATATACAAATGTATACGGATGCGAAACATGCATACATACAGACATGCATGCGTGCATGCATGCATACATGCAGATGTACATACGTACACACGTATATACACATGCATACCTACATACAACTACATACACATACATGTATATGCGCAATGCTTCTGACGCCCGTTCCTCTTTACGTGTAGATGCATAGGTACATTCATCTTAACACATGTATGCGTGTATATATATATATACGGATTGCGTTTTCTCGGTCCGCTGTTTTCATCTGTTGCCTGATCTCTACCCCCTTCCCCACCCCACATACACACATGCGCACACACACACACACACGCTCCTCCCTCTTAATCCTCGCCCCGTGCCTCCGTATCCTCCTTCTCCACTCCTTCTCCCTCTCCTCCTCCTCAAAGATCCTCCTCGTATTCGTTCCGTGATGGTCCTGCTCATCATGATCATGGTGCTCCGCATGCTCACCCTGTGGCTGCTTAACGGGTCCCCACAAGCATCTTCATCAACATCACGACCATCATCAGCATCACCATCACCATCATCATCATCATCATCATCATCATCATCATCAGCATCATCATCATCCACATCAGCATCATCATCATCATCAGCATTAGCATCATCATCAGCATCATCGTCAGCATCAGCATCATAATCATCATCTTTAGAATCATCACACATCATCATCCGCATTCGCCCCATCACCCTCACCTACATCATCAGACTGACCAGCATCATCATCAGCAGCATCAGCATCAGCATCAGCATCAGCATCAGCAACACCATTACCATCGCCATGAAAACAATATGCATCAATATCATCAGTGTAGTCATCATCGTCGTCATCGTCATGTTGATCATAATCATTATCATCTTCTGTGTCCTCATTATCATCAGCAGCATCACCCTCATCCTCATGATCATGTTCGTAATCATCATCACCGCCATCGTCGACACCATCCTAATCAGCAGCATCATCATCAACAGCAACATCATCATCCTCCGCAGCATGACCGTCATCAAAACCACTGCCACCACCGCCATCGTCATCAGCATCGTCATCGTCATCGACATGGTCATCATCATCATCGTCGTCATTATCATCATGCTCACCGCCACCATCAGCATCATCATCACCAACATCACCACCACCATCACCATCACCATTATCAGCACCATCATCATCATTATCATCAGCAACATCATCGGTATTATCAGCATCATCGTCATCAACAACAACATCATCATCGGCATCAGCATAATCACCATCATCACCATCATCATCACCATCGACGCCAGCACTATAATCGGTTCCTTTAGCAACATCATTAACATCATCAGCAACAACATCATCATCATGAATAGCCTCCCTCCCCTGCTTGAAGTTGTCTCGTCATGCCTCTCCTGTTCCTTCCTACTTTCCTCTCGCAGCTCCGGCAGCGGGACGAGGAGAAGCAAGAAGAGGGGGGGAAGAATGAGGCGGGACAGAAAGCACACAAGGATCAGGATCGTGACGGTGATTAGGGTGCTGCTGCCCAAGATGAGGAGGAGAAGTAGAAGGAGGATGCAAACTTAGAGGGGGCGACAACAGCAGGAAGGGGAGGGGGAGGAGGGGGAGGAGGGGGATGGCGAGGAGGAGGAGGAAGAGGAGGAGAAAAGAAGGAGGCGGAGGAGGAGAAAAGAAGGAGGAGGCAGAACACGCGTGAGAAGACGACAAGAACAAGTCAAGAAAAGTGGTACGCCCGAAATGGGTAGGATGCCCAGCAGCAGATGTTGCCGAAAGGCGACCGCGGCCGCAGCTGGGAAGGCGCCCCTCGGTCTCACATGGACAACGTCCGCGGCGCCGCGGCGACGCCGACAGCGAGTCCTGTTCAGGACGGGCAGGAACGGCAGTCGAGTCGGCCCTTGCCACCACTCCTCCCGTACCCACTTCGACTGGTGCGGCGTCGGGTTGCGCCCAGACTGGGCGGACTCTCGACACACCGACCCCGGGGCGCGGAGCGTCCCAGGGGCGCCGCCGGAGGCGGCGCCAGGGTGCTGAGACCGCCCCTGGCTGCTCTGGGGGCCTGTTTAGGGCAGCTGGGACTGCTCGGGGAGCTAGCTAGGGCCAGCCAGGACTGCCCGGCGGTGCTGTCTGTGCAGAGGGCAGAGAATCGACCCCGAAAATAACCACCCCAGCACGCGAGGCCGTTTCGAAAACGCACCCAGAGAAGGGAACCAACAGGGCAGGGCTGTTTAGTAAACGCCCAGGGCCGTTTAGTCAACGCCAATGTTCGGACCCGTGTGTTTTTTCCTCCTGTGCGCAACCCGCCGCCTTACCAGTCTCGATACTCCAGAGAGGAGGAGGAGGAGGAGGAGGAGGAGGAGGAGGAGGAGGAGGAGGAGGAGGAGGAGGAGGAGGAGGAGGAGGAGGAGGAGGAGGGAAGGAGGAGGGGGAGGAGGGGGAAGGTGAGGGGGACGGGGGGAGGGGGAAGGGGATGGGGGAGGAGGAGGAGGGGGAGGGGGAGGAGGAGGAGGAGGAGAGGAGGAGGAGGAGAGAGGAGGAGAGAGGAGGACGGAGGAGGAGGAGGAGGAGTGAGGATCAGGAGGAGGAGGAGGAGAGAGGAGGAGAGGGGGGGGGCAAGAGGAGCGGGACCGAACGAGAAGTACCCCTGCACCCTGGCGCCGTCCTCGGTACTCTCGGGGGAGGCCATCGCCCGGGCCGCACTGCCCCTCCGCGCGACCCGGAGGGCGACGACGTCCTCCGCCTTGAGAACCTCGGGGGGGCCCGTCGGACCTCCTCTGTTCCCTGCGCCTCCTCCTCCGTCCCCCTCCTCCTCCATGTCCCATGTCCTCCCTCCGTCTCATCCTCCTCTCCTCCTCCTCCCTCCTCCTCCTCCTCCTCCTCCTCCTCCTCCTCCTTCTCCTCATTCTTCTCCTTCTCCTCCTCCTCCTCCTCCTCCTCCT
>CAUYUJ010000985.1:12500-15000 GCA_963575745.1 Prorocentrum cordatum
CGTCCTCCTCCTCCTCCTCTCCTCCTCCTCGTCCTATTCCTCCTCCTCCTGGTGGTGGTGGCGTCGATATTCCTGGGGCAACCACAAGGAAGCGATACCGCTACTCCCAGGAACTTTTCTGGGGTGCCGTCTGACCAGAACTCCGAAGCGGATCCAGCCGTTGCGGCGAGGTTCGTCCAAAAGGCCCTCAAAAACTGGGAAAACGAGAAAAGGACAGCGGCATCGGTGGCACGTTTCCCTCCTCTAATTTCCCCCGGTTTCTTCTCGTCCCTCACGCTTCTGTTGAATATTCGGGTGACCTGTTCTGTCCCGTCGTGCCTCTATCCGCGTCGAATCCGTGCCGAATCCACGCCGGACTCGCGGAATCCGCGTGG
Organism: Prorocentrum cordatum; assembly: GCA_963575745.1. Lineage (NCBI taxonomy): Eukaryota > Dinophyceae > Prorocentrales > Prorocentraceae > Prorocentrum > Prorocentrum cordatum. The sequence continues at coordinate 12,875 of CAUYUJ010000985.1, forward strand.
AATCCACGTCAAACCGAATCCACGCCACATCCAGGCCGAATCCGCATCGAGTCTGCGTCGGGCACAAAACAAGACACCAACTTCTGGGACAGACGAGGCCTTCCTCCTCCTCATCCTCCTCCTCCTTTTCCTCCTCCTCCTCGTCCTAGTCCTGCTGTTCCTCCTCCTCCTCCTCCTCCTCCTCCTCCTCCTCCTCTTCCTCCTCCTCCTTCTCCTCCTCCTCCTCCTCCTCCTCCTCCCCCTCTCCTCCTCCTCTCCTCCTCCTCCTCCTCCTCCTCCTCCTGCTGCTACATGACGGGCACGCCGCTGCACCTGCGCCTCCTCCTCCTCCTCCTCCTCCTCCTCCTCCTCCTCCTCCTCCTCCTCGGGCGCCCTCAAACTGAGGGGCACGTCGCTGCACATGCGCCTCTGCGACGCGGTGCTCGTTGTAAAGCTGCTGGAGAAGGTGCCCCTGTGACTCCATGGAGGTTGTTGTAGCGTCGAGCAGGTGGTGGTCGTAGTGCACGCGCTCCGCTCGTAGATCCGCCGTCACCGCGCAAGCCTCTTCGTGCTGGTGGAGCGGGGCGATGTGGTTATGCGTGTCATCGGTCCGCCCCCCCGTACATGGATGACTTCGGTCTTGTCGAGGTAATGCTTCTCCTCGGCCTCCATGATATGCTTTTGGCCGTAGATCTCGTTCTCGAGGTATCTGGTTCGTTGCTCTGAGAGGTCGCAGTTGCGCTGGAAGTGATTGCGGGCCCAGTCCTCGATGCTTGCGTTCTTAGCTTCCGCTGTCGCGAGTTCTTGTCGTAGTTGTGACTGTGCGTGCTATTGTTTATGGAATAGATGCGCTGCATTCCTTGTCTGCCGTAAGTCGTCGATGATGATATGTTGCTGGCGCTCTAGGCTCTGCATGGCATCACCTTCCTCTTCTCGAGGTCGTTGCGCTCGATCATCGCATCCGCGACTCGTGGCTGTCGTGGTCGGTGCATCTGAACTCGCGCATCTTCCAAGGAATTCTCGTAGCATTGCCTTGATTCCTTGGAGATTATGTTATGGTGGTCGACGGTTTGCCGCATGATGTCGCTGGCCTCGCGGAGTTCCTTCCTGGGTCTCTCGATGACGATGCTGTCTGTCTCGGTCTTGTGCGCGCTGTGCTCTGCGATCTTCTCGGTTGCCTTCCTGATGCTGTGGGCATCCTTCTTGTGCTCCCCCATCTGGTCGCGCTCGAAGCGCTGGAGCTTGCGGTAGCTTCCCCTTCCGTGCTTGTAGTAAGACCCCCTTCGCTTCCTCGAGCTGGTCGATGCTGGCTTGGCTCTTGTCTTGCGCGGCACGACGTCGTTCAAATCTGGCTTCCTGCCGCGCCTCGCGGAGCTCTTGTCGCAGCTCTGCGACGGTGGAGGCCTCCGCAGGCACTTTTTTTTTGAACCGTGAAACGTAATCCGCATCCCCCCCAGGGGGCTTTGGGATGAACCGGACAGAGCAAAGCACGGAATAAGCAGGACAACAATTCCGCACAGACAGAACCAGCACGCAGGCACTTGAGTCGCCGGTGATGCCGGCGGCGCTTCCCCGAGGCACCCTCGGCGACGTCCCCCGCGGGTCGGGCGCCGGGGTGCCGGGGCGCCGCTGCCTCGGGGGCGCCTCCCGGGCGTCGTCGCCGGCTCGGCAGCGGCGCCGCCGGTCCGAGGCGGCCCCCCGGAAGCCGTCGCAGAGCCCGCGAAGCCGTCGACGTCGGCCCCCCAGTAGCGTGGCCTTTTTTTTGTGCCCGGACAAAACACCTGGGCGACACAACCCGAAGGGAGGTGCCCAAGGCGCCTGCATGAATTCACATGCAGTCGGACCTCGCAACACGAACGGCGGCACGGACCCGCCCCAGGCGTTATCCGCGCCGCCGTTGCGAGGTGCCTCGAGAAGCCACCCCTGGCCTTTTGCTGCAGCACCTCCAGCTGACGTCGCGCGTCGTCCACCTGGGCGAAAGCGTCGTCGGTCTTGCTCTCGGCCTCTCTCCGCTTGGTCCTCTGCGTCGCGTGGGTGTAGCAGCATGGGCTTTTGTTGTCGGACCTTGGTGACGATGCCGTTGAAGTCGTAATCGTCGTTGGTGCGCCGCTGGATGGTGGTGATGAGGCAGTAAACGTCATCATTGC
>CAUYUJ010000985.1:22500-40000 GCA_963575745.1 Prorocentrum cordatum
GGGCCCCATGCCCCAAACTCGCAGGACAGCTGGGCAATCCCAGGGTCTTCTGCATTCGGGTGTTGCTAGAAATACCCCTGGCCAAAGGTGCCCCCAGCTTTTCGCTCCATTTTGGAGCCCTCGGGGCCCTCTGAGCCTCGTGAGGGGTGCTTTGGAGGCCGTTTGGGCTACCCCGAGAATCCTGGGGGCACCTTGGCCCAGGGGCACTTCTAGCAACACCTAATGCATGACCTGTCGAGAATCCTCGAGAATGTGAACCGGAATCCAGGCCTCAAGCACGCCCCTAAGGATGGTACCCAGGAGCCGCCCCGGGGGGCCCCCAAGAGGACCACAGGAGGCCCCCGAGAAGCACCCAAGAGGCTGCCAAGAGGCCCCTCAGAGGCCCAGTCAAGAGACGAAGCATCTTTCCGCAAACCGGGATGCACACAAGGCCACGAGATCCGCCGCCAACGTCCAAGTTGCCTCCCATATATTATTCATAGCACCTAGATGGCCCACAAGGCCAAAATGGCCCAAAGAGACCAAGATGGCTTCAAGACGCCCCCAAGACAGCCCACACTATGGCATAGGGCCTCAAGACGGCCCAGACCTCCAAGACCCCCCCCCAGGATGCTGAAATCTGTGATGTTCCGTAGTGGCTCTCTGCATTTTCGACTCGTCGAGCTTGCAAAGCCCCGAGATCGCCCGAAGACGGCCCGAGGGGACCCGAGAAGGCCCGAGGACGGCCCGAGGGGACTCCGAGAGAGCCCGAGACAACCCTAAGGCCTTAAGGCGGCGATCCCAAGCCCCAAGAGGTCCCAGCGGTGGTCCAGAGGGTCACGACAAGCAACGGGCCTGGCGCGAGAGGGCATCGCGACCTTACGCCGCAGCCTACGCAGACCGTCACGGCCAGCGAGGCGCGCCACATTTTGGAAACAGGGGTTAGGCCGGGCGTGTCCCCCTACAGGCGGATGTTGGGCAAACTGAATTTTACTTCTTAGAAACAAAAACACACACATACACATACACACACACACACACCAAATGCCCCCGAGTAATGAAAAACAAACAAAAAACAAAAAAAGCCGGAGTGCAGTATCCCCAAACAGGGTTTTTGTGCGGCTTCCAAGGTCGATTGCGTGCCCGTTCAGTGCGGCCAGAGGCGCAGCAGCGGGAGGCGGGAGGCGGGATGAGGGAGGAGGGGAGAGGAGCCAGGCGGGAAGCGGGAAGAGAGGGAGGCGGAAGAAGGAATGAGAAAGATTGTGATTGGAGCCCGTGTGCTACGAAACGTCTCAGGCAGAACGGGCCAGACCATCGCGCGCGCAACATCTTCGAGCTTTGCATTGTGAGGATGGCTCAAGCGAAACGGGCCGGACCACCTCGCGAGCGACATCCTTGAGTTCAGTATTGGAAAGAAGTCTCAAACGAAACGGGCCAGACAACCTCTCGCACACGTTCTGACAAGTCCACGTCACACTCGCTTCCCGTTAGGTCCTCTCCTGCAACTCCCTTCCTTCTCCCTCCTCCTCCTCCTCCTCCTTCCTCCTCCTGCCTGCTTCCCTCATCTCCTTCTCTTCCTCCTCCTGCCTGCTCCTCCTTCCTCCTCCTTCTCCCTTTCATCTCCTCCTCCTTCTCCTCCTTCTCCTCCTCCTCCTCCTCCTCATCCACCTCCTCTTCATCCCGAACGGCATCTCGGAGCCCAAAGTTGCGAGGATGTCTCCAGCGTAACGGGCTGGACCACCTCGCGCACGGCATCTCGGACCCCAGAGTTGCGACGATGTCTCGGGCGAAACGTGCTGCGAGGAAGTCTCAGGCGAAACGGGCCAGACCACCTCGAGCGCGGCGTCCCAAAGCTCCGGATTGCGGGGGCCTTCTGGGGCCTCCTGGGGCCTCCTGGGGACCTCCTGGGGCTTCCTCCTGGGCCTCCTGCGGCCTCCTGGGCCCCACCTGGGGCTTCCTGAAGCCTCTTGGGGCTCCCAGGGGGGGATATCTAACATGTGGCCTTCTGGGCCCACCAAAATGGGGCGGGGGCCACAAGAGCAGGAAAAATCAACGAATCGACACCGGATGTGTATTAACTTGACACGTTCTGATAGGGGGCCTCCTGGGGCCTCCTGGGAGCCTCCTGGGAATCTCCTGGGGACCCCTGGGGACCCCTGGGGCCTGTCCTGAGCGTCCTGCGGCCTCCTGAAGCTCTCTGGGGCCTCCTGGGGCTCCTAGGGTCCCAGGGGGGATATGTAACATGTGGTCTTCTGGGCCCACAGGCTGGACCACCTCTTGCGCGGCATCTGGGAGCTCAGAATTGCGAGAATGTCTTGTGCGAAACGGGCCGGACCACCTTGCGCACGGCAGAGCTCAGAGTTGCAAGGATTTCTCAGGCGAGACACGCCGGACCACCTCGCGCGGGGCATCTCAGAGCTCAAAGTTGCGAGGATATCTCAAGCGAAACGGGCTGGACCACGTCGCGCGCGGCATCTCAGAGGTGAGAGTTGCGAGGATGTCTCAGGCGAAACGCGCCGGACCACCTCGCACACGGCATCTCAAAGCTCAGAGTTTGGAGGATGTCTCAAGCGATACGGGCCGGACCACCTCTCGCGCGGCATCTGGGAGCTCAGAGTTTGGAGGATGTCTCAGGCGAAACGAGCCTGACCACCTCTCGCGCGGCATATGGGAGCTCAGAGTTTGGAGGATGTCTAAGGCGAAACGGGCCGGACCACCTCTCGCGCGGCATTCTCGGAACCCAGAGTTGCGAGGATGTCTGAAGCGAAACGGGCCGGACCACCTCGCAAGCGTCATCTCGGAGCCCGGAGTTTCGAGGATGTCTCAGGCGAAACGGGCCTGACCACCTCTCGCACGGCACCTCGGGGCTCAGAGTTTCGAGGATGTCTCAAGCGGAACGGGCCGGACCACCTCTCGCGCGGCGTCCCGGAGCGCAACTTGTTGAGGATGTCTCAGGCGAAACGGCCAATCCCGGCCAACTCAGAAACGAGAGTTGTGAGGACCGGACCATCAGATTTTTGTGGGAATGTCTCTGCTCCCCTTTCCCTCGGCCGGAGTTAGCTTCTATCACAACAGCACCCCGCTCAGCAAGCTGTTTGGGGAATAGTCAAAAATAGTCCCCGGGCAAATGTTTGGCGATGTTTGAAGATTCCTCCGGTAGAGGGACGCGCCCGACTTAACAAAAAAAAGGGCCCGCACGCGCGACCTCGCGCGGGCAGCCCGCGCGCCAGAGCCCGCGCCGACGGCCTTGCCTTCCCTGCGTCGCCCACCTGGCCCAACTAGTGAGCCAAAGCTTGGCGCGCCCACAATTGCGAAGGGGCCCAGGGACACGCAAATAAAGACACACAAGTAGCAGGAGTCCCCATATTTTCCTATATTTTCTGGGTGTTTGTCTTCCCCCCCCGCTTCCCATTGTTTCCCATATTTCCTGGGGAATCGACGATTAATTGTGTCTGTGTGCTTTTGCTCCCTCCTGAAATTGGTGCGGAAAAATGCGCACCGACACCGACAACAACTGTGTGCCCAACAGCAGCTGTTGTCCAACACCGGCAGCGGCCGCTGCTGGGCACACGAGCCTGTGTCTCAGACGGACAAAAAGTCCGCGGCAACACAGACAGCGCCCCCTGCTCAGAAGGGACAAGACATGCTGCCCGTCTTCGCCCTCACTACTACTTTTGACGAACACATTCTCAGACTTGAGACGTCCTGATTGCTTCCATACGGAACCCCGAAAGTCCCGACCCTTGCCCCAGGACAGGCTCTCCACGCCGCTGTCCCTGGGCCCGGCGAGGGCCCCCCGAGGGCGGAAGAGGCCAACACCCTCCCGGCGTGCTTTGTTTCACGACGGTCGCAGATCAGATCTGACCCTGACCAGCGCCCAGCGCGTCCGTCTTGGGCACACCACGTTTCCCTCACGCGGGGGCGCGCAGACACGGATCAGCGATCCCTGGATTTGGCGCGCGGTCGCCACATCCATGCATCGGGGGAGGTGCCCTCCTCAAACTGCGGCCGGCGCCACCTCGCTCGGCGGCAGAAATCCGCGATGTCCTACGGAAACGCGGCCCGTCGCTAATCCACGCCCCCTTGATCCATGTTTGCGATCGCCTGAGATGCGCAGGTGCGTGCGAGGAGGAAGCGCTGTCCAGCGAGGGAAAGAGGCACAGAGAGACTGGCACGGGGGAAATGGGCCCTGAAGGAACGGGTCCTGGACCCGGGGACCTCCCCCAAGACGAGATCTTCATCCCGAGCCGCGTTCCGACAGTCCTGGGGCCCATTGGGGGCCCGGAGAGCCATAAGTCGACAAACAACTTCAGGACTTACACCCACTGGCGCGCCTGTCGAGGATCGACTCCTCCGCCACGCCGGCGACGACAAGCGCGCCTGCGGCGCGGAGGACGCCTCCCACGAGACACGACGCCCGCGGTGCGGCAGGGAGGAGATGGAGGGGGGGGCAAGCCAGCCTCTTGGACCTCCCCCTGTTCCCCCTCATCACTACCACCAACCATCCTCCTTCTCCTACTCCTCCTCCTAGTCCTCGTCCTCCTCCTAGTCCTCGTCCCCCTCCTCCTCATCACCAGCACCAACCATCATCATCATCATCATCATCATCATCATCATCATCATCATCATCATCATCATCATCATCATCATCATCATCATGACCACCACCACCACCACCAGCATCATCATCATCATCATCATCATCAGCATCAGCATCAGCAGCAGCAGCAGCATCACCATCATCACCAGCATCATCATCACCAGCAGCATAATCAGCATCATCATCATCATCATCATCATCATCATCATCATCATCATCATCATCATCATCCACATCATCATCAGCATCATCAGCATCGCCACCAACATCATCAACATATCATCAGCATGAGCATCATCATCATCATCGTCAACAGCATCATCGTCATCATCAGCATCGTCATCGTCAGCATCATCATTATCATCAGCAGCATCATTATCAGTAGTAGCACCAGTATCAGCATCACCATCATCATCATAAACACCATCAGCATCATCATCAGCAGCATCATCATCAGCATCAGTATCGTCAGTATCATCAATACAAACATCGTCATCGTCATCACCATCACCACCACCACCATCGTAATCACCATCATAGCATCAGCATCGGTAGTATCGTCATCAGAAACGCCATCGTCGCCACCACCACAACCCTCATCACATCATCATAATCATCATCATCATCATCATCATCATCATCATCAACAACATCATCATCATCATCATCATCAGCATCAGCATCAGCATCAGCATCAGCAGCAGCATCAGCATCAGCATCAGCATCGTCATCATCAGCATGAGCTTCATCATCAGCATTGTCATCATAATCCTCAACATCATCAGCGCCATCATCATCAGCATCAGCATCATCATCAGCAGCATCATCATCAGCATCAGTATCGTCAGTATCATCAATACAAACATCGTCATCGTCATCACCCTCACCACCACCACCATCGTAATCACCATCATAGCATCAGCATCGCTAGTATCGTCATCAGAAACGCCATCGTCGCCACCACAACAACCCTCATCACATCATCATCATCATCATCATCATCATCATCATCATCATCATCATCATCATCATCATCATCACCATCATCAGCAGCAGCAGCAGCATCAGCATCAGCATCAGCATCGTCATCATCAGCATGAGTTTCATCATTAGCATTGTCATCACAATCCTCAACATCATCAGCGCCATCATCATCATCATCATCATCATCATCATCATCATCATCAGCAGCATCAGCATCAGCATCAGCATCAGCATCATCATCAGCACCTCCGGCGCCGTCCCTGCGCGCCGATCCGAAAAATCCGCGCAGACCTCTGAGTTTTTATGTTTATGCCACTTTCTGTTCCCCGAGTTCTGAAGAGCTGAAGCCACCCAAGAAGCTCAAGACAGTGCAGCACCCGTGCACGAGGCAGGAGGTCGAGCGCCTGCCGGGCGGCAGGCGCCGCCCCCCTCCCCCCCATTCTCGAGTCGAGGGCGCATCGTGCACACGACCTCGGCACGGACACGACGCAGGGAGCGGTGTGATGGGCATCGCCAGGGCAAGGGAAGGCTGGAAGGCTGGAAGGCTGGGCCGCGGCTCCCGAAGGAGGCCACGGGGGCGGGCGCGCGGGCGGCACCCTCCGCTCCGCACCGCACGGCGCCCTGGGGCACCTCCAGGCCGAGCCGGGCCTCCGGGTCAGCAGCGAGCTCTGTCCAGCTGCGGGCTCCCTCGGTCGCGCAGAGGCGCCGCTTTCCCACTCCGTGGGCCTGCCGCATGGCGGGGCTGTCCTTCACCCTCGTGCCCCTCCTCCTGCTCCTCCTCCTCCTCCTCCTCCTCCCCCTCCTGCTCCTCCTCGTGTTCCTCCTCCTCCTCCTCCTCCTCCTCCTCCTTCTCCTCCTCCTCCTGCTCCTCGTGTTCCTCCTTCTCCTCCTCCTCCTCCTCCTCCTCCTCCTCCTCCTCCTCCTCCTCCTCCTCCTCCTCCTCCTCCTCCTCCTCCTCCTCCTGGACCTGCGCGCCGCGGCCTCTGACCCAGGCCGGAGTCGAATGAAACGAGCGTGGCGTTTTTGCCGCTCCCAGCCGCCTCCGCATTGCCAGGGCGGCGGAGGCGCGCCAGACCGCAGCTCACTGCTGAGAAAGGGGCGGGGCGGGGGAGGAGGAGGAGGAGGAGGAGGAGAGGAGGAGGAGGGAGGGAGGGAGGAGGAGAGAAGGAGGAGGAGGAAGGAGGAAGGAGGAAGGAGGAAGGAGGAGGAGGAGGGAGGAAGGAGGAAGGAGGAGGAGGAGGGAGGAGGGAGGAGGAGGGAAGGAGGAGGAGGAGGAGGGGAGGAGAGGAGAGGAAGGAGGAGGAGGAGGGAGGAGGAGGAGGAGGGCCCTCCGCTGGGGGAGGGCGTCGGGGCCAGAAGCGCTCCCCGGACGGAGGCGGGGACCGTCGGGCCTTCGGGGCGACAGGCCCCCGCACCCGGGGGTGGTCGCCAAAGCGCAGCCCCCCGTTCAGGCCAGGTGTCTCTCCCTGGGCTCCCTGATCTTGGGGCTCGTGCCGGGCGGCCCGTCCTCCCCGTCGTCCGTCGTGTCGTGGGGGGCCCTCGAGGGGGGGTGCGTAGGCTTGGCGGTGGTCTGGCCCCCGCCCGTTCTGTCAGGAATGGCCCGTGTTTGGGCCGCCCATGCTTGGGCTCCGGCTGGCTTCCGGCCTGGCAGAACTGGGCGGGGGGGAGCCAGCTACTTACAGTCAAAAACCCAAATAAGGACACGCGGTAAGGACGCAAGACCCTTGAAAGCCGAAGATGGGATTTTTGGGGCGGCGGACGACGAAAACCTCAAGGACACAAGAGCAAGGAAGAGCAAGGACGCAAGGGTACCCTGAGCAAAGTCGCGCGTCCTTATTAGGCTTTTTGACCTGCCTCACGCTGTGAGAGCGCCGCGGCCACGCCGCGGCGGCGCGCGCGGCGCGCTGCTGTCGGCGGCCCCGACTCTGGGACCATCCGCTGCAGTGCCAGAAGCGGAAGCGGAGGAGGAGGAGGAGGCGGAGGAGGAGGAGGAGGAGGAGAATGAGGAGGAGGACGAGGAAGAGGAGGAGGAAAAGGCGGAGGCGGAGACGGAGACGGATGGAGGGACGCTGGCGGCCGCCTCGGGGGCGCCGGGCCCCTCGGCAGTGCTGCATGTTAGAGAGCTCATCGGCGCAGGCTCTCGCTCCCAGCGGCTTCGGCTGCTACGGGAGGCCGGAGCGGGCGTGGCCCTCGTGCAGCGACTGGGCGCCTGCTCGGCCCTCTGGGGGAGTGGAGGGGCAGGCCGTTCTCCCACTGCCGTGCATGGGCCTCGGGCTTCCGGCGACCCGCAGCAGAGGCCGACATCCCAAGGGAGCGTCTCTCGGGCTTCGGTTTGGTTGGCTCCGTCTTGGGGAAGGGGTTGGCCCTCTGGTAGACTGCACGGGCCGTGTGGCCTTCAAGCGGGCCACGGCCGTTAGGGAGCGCTTTCCGAATGCGGCCGTCCTCGGCTCTTCCCTAGGCACGGCGATCCGCAGGGCTGATGTGAAGAATCATCTGTGGCAAGGAGCCGCGACGCCTGCAGATGTGGCGGTGCGTTCAATGTTCATTGGCTGGCGCTTCCAGGACTTAGTGCTGTCGCAAATGATGTAGGCGAAGTTTGGAGCCTCGTTTGCATGTTAGAGCTTGGGCAATTCGAGCCTCGAATCGTCATGCCCTGGGCCGTCAGGAAGTTCTGGCAAGTGGTCTGGCTCAGGCGTGCCTGCTTATCGGGATGCCGTGTAACCTCTTCGTCGAGCCTCCGCGCAGAATCCTGGAATCCCAAACGCTAGGAAGTCTCCGAGAAGCCTTGTGTGCAGTGTGCAGTCGCCACGTGCACGGGTCTGCGGGCACAGCCTACACGGCAGCAGTGAGTGCAGACTGTGCACGGCGGAGGAGGGAACGCTCTGGAACAAGCAACATCAACGCGTGGCCCGTGCGGCTCTTCGGGGGGGATCGAGCCTCTCAGCCTTTACCGCTCTGGGACCGCTCGAGTCAAGGAGGAGGGGGAGCAGCTTGCCGAGCCTTTCGCTCGAGGGATTGTTCCGACGCCCCTGGCACCCATACCTGTTGAGGATCCAGGGCAGATGGTCCCTGTGTTAGTACGTCCGCCAACGACCTCCTTTCGGGCCTGATCTTCTCGGGCGGTTCAGCGCTTTGGCAAGGGGCCCCTGGGGGTTCGAAGGCGGGCGGGTCGCGCGTCCAGGTCGACAACCTGGGGCGAGTGGTTGATGCAGCCCACGAGCCAAATCCTTTTTCGCCGTACGCTGGGACAAACAACCGGGTACGGTTTTGAGGTTGTGAGGTTTTTCTGCTGACGCAGCGTGCTATGACCCCGATAGGGTTGCACTCGAGTTTCCCCAGGGCGTCGAATGCTCTCTGAAGCGGGGTGGGCTCCAGAGCGTCTGCGGGAGGTCCCAAGGCCCATCTCTGGGCGTCCGTCTGGTGCAGTGTAGAGGCCGGTGGCGTCACCGTTGTCAAGACAGCGTAGCGCTACTGAGCTGCTCTTGACCACAATGGCAAAACCCAAATGCGGCAAACGAAAGCCAATGATTCGGCCGATCAGTGTGCTAAAACGGGTGTTGTCAAGCATGCTGCTCGCAAGGCGCACATGGACTTGCACAAAAGATCCACGTGCCTTGCAGAAGAGTCGGCCCGTTGGGGCGCCAGTTGGGAGTGCTCCTGCGACCAGCGGACATAACTCATGTGGGCACGGTGGAATTGCACCCTGCCGTGTTCGAACCTGCTGCTACGCATGGAGTGGATGCCACCAACGACGCCTCCTTTTCATTCCCCACATCCAAAGTGGGGTTCTTGTTTTCTCTGGACACCCCGCGCAGAAACAGACAGGATGGAAGGAACACCCCCTCTCTTCTCACTCACACACTCACACATTCACACCATCAGCACAACATCGACACAACATAAAGTCACATATTCACTATCACTCACCCGACCAATCTAATTTATTTTTCCTGGACACCCCAAGCATTTTTCGGGCGGGGGCCTCGTTTGCGCGCGAGTTGCGAGAAAGTCTCAGGCGAGAGCCCCCTTCCCTATGGGGCCCGCTGCGAATGTGTTTTTTTGTTTTTGTAATCCGAGCGGGACATCGGCCCCCTGTAAGTGTCGTCATCTTTGGCCTCCTGAGGCCTGAATATGGAGGAAGTATCCGGCGGGAGCTTTGTCTGTGACTGACTTGCGAAGAAGTCTCAGGCGGGAACCCCCTCCCTATGGGGCCCGCAGCTCATGGTTTGTGTATGTATATATATATATATATATATATATATATATATAATCCGAACGGGTCATCGGCCTCCTGTACCTGTCGTCACTTCTGGGCTCCTAAAGCATAAGTATGGAAGAAATATCAAGCGGGAGCCTCGTCCGTGCGCGGACTGCGGAGAAGTCTCAGGCGGGAACCTCCTCCCTATGGGGCCCGCACCTCTTGTTTTTTAATCCGAGCGGGTCAACGGCCTCCTGTAATTGTCATCATTTCTGGGTTCCTGAAGCCTGAATATGGAGAAAGTATCAGGCGCGAGCCTCGTCTGTGAGTGAATTGCGAGGAAGTCTCGACCGGGAGTCCCCTCCCCTCCCTATGGGGCCCGCAGCTCATTTGTTTAATATGAACGGGAGCGGGACATCGGCCTCCTGTAACTGTCGTTTCTTTTGGGTTCCTGAGGTCTGAATATGGAAAACGTATCCGGCGGGAAACTCGTTTGTGCGTGAATTGCGGGGAAGTCTCAGGCGGGAGCACCCTCCCTATGGGGTCCACACCTCGCGTGCTTTCTCTGGGTCGTCCTCAGGCGCGCGTTTCCTCCGGGTCGTCCTCCGGCGCGTAGCCGCTGAGAGGCACGTCGTGCGTTTCCTCCAGGTCGTGTTCCGCACGAGGAAAAGGAGGAGGAGGAGGAGGAGGAGGATGCAGGATGGGAAAGACAAGGAGGGAGAGGAGGAGGCAGAGGGGGAGCAGGACGATGAGGAGGAGGAGGAGGAGGAGGAGGAGGAGGAAAAATGCCCTAGGACGCGCCCCAGGAAGTCCAGGGAAACCGAGAAGGCTCCAGGAGGCCCCAAGGAGGCCCCAGGAGGCCCCAGGAGGAGGCAGGAGGCCGAAGGAGGAAGCAGGAGGCGGAGGCGGAGGCGGAGGAGGAGAAGAAAAAAGGCGAGGAAGATGCAGACGAGGAGGAGGAGGCAGAGGAGGGAGAGGGAGAGGAGGAGGAAGGAGAGGGGAGGAGGAGGAGGAGGGAGAGGAGGGAGAGGAGGAGGAGGAGGAGGAGGAGGAGGAGGAGGAGGAGGAGGAGGACGAGGAGGAGGAGGAGAGGAAAGACGACGAGGAGGAGGAGGAGGAGGCAGAGGAGGGAGAAGGAGAGGAGGAGGGGGGAGAAGGAACAGAAGGAGGAGGAAAAGGAGGAGGAGGTGGTGGAGGAGGCAATAGGAGGAGGAGAAGGAGGAGGAGGAGGAGGAGGAGGCAGGGGTTGAGGCAGGAGGAGGAGCCGGCAGGAGGAGAAAGAGGAGGCAGGAGTAGGTGGGAGAAGGGAAGGGGGCAGGAGGAAATCCCCAGGCAAGTTAAACGTATTCTCATGTGGGGTCTTACCGTCGGAGTAATTGGAGCCAGCAGTGATGCCCACTCGTGCACTGTGGAATGTACGGGGGTAAGTATATGGAATACAGAGAGACACGAAGTACAATTAGGGGGACCCGCGCTGAGAGAGAGAGAGAGAAAGAAAGAGAGAGAGAGAGCACGTCCTCTTTCCTTTGTAAGAGGGCTGGCGCGCCCGCGGCCAGCGCGCCAAGTAGTTCATGGGCCCTGCGAACCAGAGCAGCAACAGGGCAAGGGAGGTGAGACCGAGGCGCAGGAGGAGGTAAGGCTGAAATGGGGATAACCACCACATGCCCATCACGTCCCGTATTCAGGGGCTTCGCATCCCCAGTATGATGGTTGGTACGGAATGGCCCGACCAGACCACGAATGCGTTCTACCGGAATGGCCACGAGGTTATGCGTTGCGAGGTCGAGAACCCCAAGCGTGCAAGCGAACTCTTGGTCGTTTGCTTCAGCTGTGGCGGGTGCTGTTCTGACTTCAAGCCTGGAGATGTCTGACGTGGTGCTTGGGCATGGGGAACCACGTCGTCGCAGGACGCTTCCCAGCTTCGGAGCATTCGGGATGGAAAACATCCTCACGATCGAGCCTCGTCTGAAAATATGGCTTTGAGCGCTCCTCGAGGTGTGCTTCAGGCTGATCGTGATACCATCCCTTGTCGCGCTCGACCGCCTTCCCGCCACGTGCGCGCGTCGGCGGGGAGGCCTGTTCACAGCCTGGGATGCGCCTCGCAGGCAGACGCCCTGAAGGCACTCAGGCTCCCTCGAGCCTCCTCCAAGGACATGCCCGATTTCAGGGTAGGTCTTGAACCACTTCCCCTGGACTTGCGTTGTGCCGCTCCACACCAGCCGCTCCCCACCGACCTCGCTCCTCCACCCCTCTCCACCTCCCTCTCCCGTCTACTCTCCTCCTCTCCTCCTCCTCCTCCTCCTCCTCTCCTCCTCCTCCTCCTCCTCCTCCTCCTCCTCCTCTCCTCCTCCTCCCCCCTCCTCCTCCTCCTCCTCTCCTCCTCCTCCTCCCCCCCCCTCCCTCCCCCTCCTTCCCTGATCCCCTCGCCCCCACCCCACCTGATCGTGTGCGTGATCTGGGCCACATGGCGTCTCAGTGCTGATGGGTGCCTCCCAATGCTTCTGGGGGGCGGGCGGGCAGGGTCTCCCTGGGGACATACAAAAACCAACCGAATCTTTGGACGCCCGAAATGGGTACGGAAAAATGGGTACAATGCCCAACAACAAATGTTGTCCCAGACCAACAGCGGCCGCTGTTGGGTAGGCAGCCTTCTGTCTCGAATGGACACAGGCCGCGGCGGCGTGGACAGCGAGTCCTGTTCAAAATGAACAAGATCCGCTGTTGGACATTGTACCCGCGTCCGACCGACCGATGCCCTCCCCCACCGCACTGCCTCCCCCTGCTAAGACGAGGCCAAGACGAAGAATGATTAGGGTGAGGATCAACCGGAAATCTCTGAGATCCGGCGGCTCTGGAGGATGTCTCGCGCGCCGCGGTCTTCTCAGAGCGTTCCGGGACGCTGTGAGCGCGTTCCAGAACGCTCTGGAACGGACTTATCCTCGTCCTGGCCCCGTCCGATCCCCCCTCTGCGACCCCTCCCCCACATCATCCTCCCCGACACATTGCCTGCGGCCGCGAAGCTTCAAGGGTATCCGGTATGAATCGGGTGCGAGCCTCACGGGAGCACGTGCACGCAGGCGCGCGCGGGCGCCCAGCGCCGACCAGCGCTGGCGCGTCTCTAGGAGGCTGCGACGGGGGGCGGAAAGCCTGGGAAGAGGGTTCCACGCAGCCGCGTCCAGGCACCGTGGGGTGGCTTGGTGACCAGAGGCCTAGAATGCGCGTGCTGCGTACTTCCCTCCTCACTCCTCCTCCTCCTCCTCCTCCTCCTCCTCCTCCTCCTGCTCCTCCTCCTCCTCCTCCGATGATGATGATGATGGTGATGGTGATGGTGATGGTGATGGTGATGGTGATGGTGATGGTGATGGTGATGGTGATGGTGATGGTGATGGTGATGGTGATGGTGATGGTGATTCGGTGATGGTGATGGTGATGGTTGATGATGATGATGTATGATGATGATGATGATGATGATGTGATGATGATGGATGATGATAGTGGTCCGTAACAATTATCATGGACCAGTTTGCATGTCATAGCTGAGTTTCTGGTTCTCTCGTAGTCGTGTATTCCTTGTTGCCATATCCCTCCCCTCGTCCCCTCCCCTTTCCTCCCTTCCTCCTAGCCTCCTCCTCACCTCCTCCTGATCCTCCTCCTCTTCCCCTCCTCCTCCTCCTCTCATACTCCCCTCCCCTCCTCCTCCTCCTCCTCCTCCTCCTCCTCCTCCTCCTCCTCCTCCCCCTCCTTCATCATCCCCCTCCTCCGCCCCCTCCCTGGGCGCCCTCGCCCCCGCGCCGCAGCCCCCGGCCCGCCGCCCGTCACGGCGCGCGTGCAGCTGACGCCCGGAGGCTGGGCGCGGTGAGACGTCGGCAGCGGCGGAGAAACGCCGGAGGGTCGGCCGCGCGGCCCCCGGGCCTTGGGGCCTCGGGGCGCGCCCGACAGCCCTGCCGCGCCGGCGCTGTACTTTTGGCGGGGGCCTCCCAGAGAGGGGCTCCGAGCAGGTGGGGGCCCAGACCCCCTCGAGGCACGAAGAGAGCACGACGGGGGGGGGCGTCGCTGTGTTCGGCCTCTGGGGGTCATTACCCGGCCTCGGGACCGTCAAAAATAGGGGGACACATGCGAACCCTGACCCCTCCCCCCCACGATTTCTAAGGGGGAGGGTTCGCATGAGGCCCCTCTGGTGGGGACCCGGACCCCCTCGAGTGATGAAGAGAGCACGACGGGGGGGGCGTCGCTATGTTCGGCCTCTGGGGGTCATTACCCGGCCTCGGGACCGTCAAAAACCGACCCAGGATGAAAGACCAGTCCCAGGGAAGGGGTCCAGACCTCTGGGGTATCGCCGATGCGTTTTGGGTGCTTGGAAGTTGGCACCATCTACGGAGGGATGGCCATGGGCTTCGGTGCTGGCAGTAGTCTCTCAGCAGCCTCGGAAGCCTGAATACTACCACCGCCACCGAGATCGGGGTCATCTTCAGACGGTGGCGGCAACCGCCGATATTGGCGTTGGAGCAGGTGGGGTCCCCAGAGATCCGATGACCCCAGATTTTTTCAATACGAAATCCCCGGAAGTCTCGACTCTTTCCCCAGGCCCGGTTTTTCGTCCCGAGTCGTTTCTTGGCGGTCCTGGGGCCCGGCGGGAGCCTCAAGAGGCAGAAACAGGCGCAAGACCTCCGTTTTGCTTTTGTCAATACGCTGGATCGCTGGGTCGGAGGGTCGGCGTCGCCGATACATCGGCAACGTCGGAAACGCATCGGCGCCGTCGGCGTGTCGTGTTGCCTATTTCCTGGACCTCGCCCGTCCCATCGCGCCACCTAATTATCCGTACCGCATGCAGGTCGAGTCCATGGCGAGCGCGTCGAATCCGTGCCGAACCCGCGCCGAACCCAACTCGAATCCGTGTCGAAGCCGCGTCGGACCCACGTCGGAGGCGCATCGGCGCCGTGTTGGCGTGGGGCACCGCGGGCTCACACGTCGAGCCGCGCCGCCCACGCAGCGGCGCGTTTGCGGCGCGAGGCCCTCTGGCCCCCGCTGCTCGGAGCCCCCCATGGGAGGCCTGGAGGGCGTCTTCTCCTTTCTCGCGATACCGTCGGGGCGTTGACTTAAGGAGCCCTGAATCAGGAACGGGGCCCCATTTTTCCTCAAATTGAACTTCGATTTCCCATCGTAAATCAATGGAGAACCTAAGGCAAGCTGTAAAACAGTCAAGGAACACGGAGCCCCTCCTCAACTCAAAAAGTTCCTTCTTCAGCGCCCCGACTGTAACGGCCGTTGCCGCTCAACCCACCCCCCAAGGGTAACGCTAGCTCGGGCACGTCCTCCTACAGGCGGATGTTAGACGAAAAAGCTCAGAATTAGTCAAAACAAAATATTCAAAACGGATCAAAAATAGTGAAACCAGATCGTCGCCAGACTACTTGTTTACTATTTTGAATGCTCCTCCTGTAGAGGGACATGCCCGACTGAAAGGCAAAGTCACGAGTCGTGCCGACCTCGGAGTTGGCTCTGGCAAATCCTGGACATCCCCAGGCGGCGCCGGCGCGAGACGTGACGGCACTGGCTCCTCGCCCCCCTCCCCCCCAGGCAACGCCCGTCATCGCACGGGCATGAATGGATCATAAAACAAACGACACCACCCCACCTACGGCCCCACGGGGCTTAGCGCACACCGAGAATTCTGGCGTGGGTTTTTGCGTGGCCCCCGATGGGCCGTAGCGCGACATGGAAAGCCATAGGCGGGGTGGTGCCGTGTTGCTTCTTGACCGACTGAAAAAAACGCCCTCCTGGTGTATATACTGGCACACACATTGCAGTTCCGCGCCGCTCTCGCCGCGGGAGGCTGGGCGAGGAGGGGGGCGCGAGAGGAGGGGGGCGCGGGAGGAGGAGGAGGAGGAGGAGGAGGAGGAGGAAGAGGAGGAGGAGGAGGAGGAGGAGGAGGAGGAGGAGACTCGATTAGATTAGACGCTGCGCTGCGCGCTCAATCCAATCTATCTCAGGAAATTGACCTGGTTGGCCAACTTTGTGTGGCCTGGGGCTCGTCCTTTCTCGAGCGCCCTGAGATATTCCAAGCCCGTACGTGTGGGGGCCTGGCATTCAGAAATGAGTTTGCCCGCGGCACGGTAGTGGTCGGTCGGTTCCGAGCCCTCCACACCTCGAGCAAGCGAAAATACGCTCCTTCAACGTCCCCGCCCCCGCCTCCCACCACCGCATAGTGTGAGAGGGATGCACGCAAAAGGCCTCTCCGACTCGGCCCCACCTCCCGCGGGGCACTCGATGCTGGGCCAACAATGAGAGAGGGGTTGCAAGGGGAGCGGAGCCACTTAATTACAGTACCCTTTCCCCTTGAGGGAGGCTCCGAGGAACATTTACGACAACGCCACTGCCTACGCAGACGACCATTGACCCTGGAGCACTCCAAGAAGTGAGCTGTGCAGGGTAACTCTGCGGCCAAATCAAATTTCTTCCTGATTGGTCCCTGGGCGGCAGCTCTGGAAGATTCTCCCTCTGGGCGGTACGAAGGCATCGTAGCCAGGATGCCAGTCAAACGGGCGCGGATGGCCTTGGCCTCCGTCTCGAGCTCCAGGAGGGAATCTGCTGCCGCGCTCGGGACCTGCGCGGCTGGAGAGAACCTGTCTGCTAGCCCGTCAGCCAGCTCGTTGAATTGAAACAAAGCCTTCAAATCGTCTGACGCTCGATCGAACTCGGACGTGGTCGCGTGGCTAGCGACCTTCACAACGAGGACGTCACGGGCCCCCCAGAGCTCTCGGACGAGGTGCCAGAGGTCCCGATTCGTCTTCGGCCTCCATCAGGCCTTCGAGCGCAGACTGAACGCACCTCGCTGGACGTAGGCGCTGTCAGTAACATATGTCAGGTCTCTTCCTGGGGTTGCCAAAAGGGCCTCCTTGAGGGCAACCACTCGCCTCGGTTGATTCCCTGACGCGGGCCAGGGAGGGCCCCACCAAAAGCTCCAGAAACACGTGAAGGCAGAGGCACCTCCCTGGGATCGGCCCCAAAGGCAACAGAGACAACTGACCAGGTGATACGACGCAGCTTAGCGTGGCTAGAGTGCTTCCCCCCCGACGCATCCCCGCTCAGCCAAACCCTCCCGCCCATGAGAAGGGCACCTAGTAGGTTGTGCGGGATCGCGCCTGGCACAGGGAAACTTGGCGCGTCGATCCGCGGGTCTAGCTGGATCTGCAATTCGTCTGGTGGCTCTGGGATGGCCGTCCACTCTCTAGGGATGAGGCCTCGGAGCCAATAGCATGGATGCGACTGAACACCTTGGACTGCCTGGTCTTTTAAATGCTGTGTGTCGGCACAGCGGGGAATATCATTATTGGCAATACAGGTCCAGCAGCGGTGAAGGTCGGTCTCGGGTTCAACCTCACAACGGGGACACAAGATAGAGTCGACCTTCACCCCCGCCTGGGAGAGCCGAGCTTTGGGCCAGAAACCTGCCGTCATGACCGTGCTGAGGGCACCTCGAAACTTGTTGGATCCCTTCTTGGCCAACGCACGCATCATGTTTAAAATATCTGTGGTTTCGGCGCCCTGCTCTAGGCCCCCCCATTATAATGCTTGGCAGCGTGGGAGGAGGAGGAGGAGGAGGAGGAGGAAGAGGTGGAGGAGGAGGAACGGAGGAGACGAGGAGGAGGGAGGAGGAGGAGAGAGGGAGGAGGAGGAGGAGGAGGGGAGGAGGAGGAGGATGAGGAGGAGGGAGGAGGAGGAGGTGATGAGGTAGGAGG
>CAUYUJ010000985.1:50000-66545 GCA_963575745.1 Prorocentrum cordatum
CTCCGCATGGGGCCGCGAAACGTGAGGGGTGTGCCGAAATCGGCACAGTGGCGCCATGCGAACCCTGCCATTGGGGCCTTCGGTGGAGCTCCCTGTGGGGCCATAACACGTGTGGCGATTGTTCCGAACTTGGTGCACTGGCGCCACGCGAACCCTGCCACTGGGGCCTTTGGTGGAGTTCCCCATGACGCCACGCAACGTGTGAGGGGTGTGCCAACATGGGTGCGGTGGCGCCACGCGAACCCTGCCAGTGGGGCCGTCGGTTGAGCTCCCAATTCGGCCACGAAGCGTGCGTGGTGTGTGACAAGATGGGTGCGATGGCGCCACGCGAACTCTGCCACTGGGGCCTTCGGTCGAGCTCCCAATGGGAAACGAAACGTGGGAGGGGTGTGCCGAAATGGGCGCGGTGGCGCCATGCGAACCCTGCCACTGGGGCCTTCGGTGGAGCTCGCTATGGAACCACGAAACGTGTGAGGGATGGATTGAAATTCACACGGCGGCGCCGTGCGTGCCTGCCACTGGGGCCTTGGGTGGGCGTCCCTATGGGGCCACGAAGCGCGTGAGGGCTGCGGCGGAAAAGACGCATGCGAAGAGCAGGGGCGAGAAGGGGGGAAGGGTGGGGGGGGGGAGGAGGAGAGGTGAGGAACGCGGGGCGCTGTCTCTTCAGAACGAGGGCCCAACACCACAAAATAGTTCGGAAAAAATGAAACCTTTGCCCCGCCCCCCTTTTTCCCCTTCAATTCGAAGGCGAGCCCCGGCAAGCGAGAGCACAGGCTCGCAAAAACAAAGGAAAATGAAGTCCCAGAGCCCCCAGCATGTCGGACGCCAACTTCGAGTCTGGGGGGAAGGGGGGGAGAGCACGGGGTCGAAAAGAAAGGAGTTCCACCTCGTTGTCCCCACACTGCCCCTGGCGATTTCGCCGTGCGAAGATTGATCTCAGGCGTTGGGCAGCACCGAGGGCTCCAACACCATTATGACTGCTCTTGAGGGGGCGCTTGCGCTGGGGTGTGAAGATAACGATAGCGGCCGCGGACGCCTCCGATTTGCCTTCCGAAGCTTCCTGAGGGTCCGTCGGCGCTGCAGCGCGAAGATACCGTTCACGGTCGCGTATGCCTCCGACTTCCGAGATGCCTTCCGAGGGCCCCTGAGGGCCGTCGGCGCGGGAGTGTGGAGATGACGAGGTCTGCCGCGGATGCCTCTGACATGCCTCCTGGGGGATGTTCACGGAGCGTCGGCGCGGGAGTGTGAAGACGATGGCCGCGCTTGCGGGCTTCGCCCGAGCGGATTTTCGGAACGGTGCTAAACCACCGTGTGCACGAACGTCGGGGGCCGAAAGGCCGAATGAGATCCGGTGGTAGAGGAAGCATGACAACGATGAAGGATGTACCCAAGCCGATAGGGGCAGCGGTAAGGAGAGGTAAGAGTGGGAACGGACACACAAGCTGACCTCTGCACCCTTGCATCCATGCCATCACAATCCCGCTCGCAAGGCGGCCCCTGCAGCTCTCTCCGAATTTTCGTTGCCGGAGTTCGGCCCGCATCTGCGTCCGAGCTCTGCTTGCCAGAATTCGGCCCTCTGGGTATCACTGCGTCCGCGGCCCCTCCGCCGTCCGAGTGACCGCCGCATGTAGACATACTGTCCGGGAGACGCAAGACTCGGCCTGACGGGGCCGTCATGAAAATGACGAGGCCCAGTCTGAACTTTGACTCGGGCTTCCGCTGCAGACATCCCACGAAAACTGGCCCGTCAAATGCCAAGGCGCGCTCATCAAAAAGCGTCGGCAAACCCGAGTTCCGGCGCACTCGAATCTTACGCTTCCGCGGTACTGGGCCGAGCGTTCGTCCCAGCACCGTCACCAACAACTCGTCTGTGGGCACCGTGCCCCCAGTCGTACAAGCACGCTTCAGCGAAGGAATCGGCTGGGAATGAGACAGATCAGCCAGGCCCCCAGCCGATCCAAGTCCACAGTATCCCGGCATCTGTTCAAGAAACAACAACCTGCAGGGCGCCAGAAGGCGTTCGTGACCACAGAGAAAGGCTTCTTCGCGGCGCAGAAATCGCACGCGAAGCTCCTCCGCAAGTCAAGTAGCCTCTCCGAAGTCACGGCGGCCATGGTGAAAGATGAGATGGGGGAGTCGTGCCCAAGCTGGACCCTGCAGAGGGCGTTCTGAGAGAACAACGTCTACCTCCGACCTTTGCACTAGAAGCCAGACCTGACCCCAAAGGACACCAAGGAACGATGAAGTGGGCGGAGCGCCACGGCCACCGAAGCCCAGGGCAGTGTGGCCGCTACGTCAGTGCTCTCATAGATTACAAGGTCTTCGCTGTTTACACGCGCGGGACGTCCCGGAGAACTGCTGCGAAGCGCCTGGTGCGGGGGTCCTACAGGACACGCAAGAGACGGTTTTCCACTGGGTACGTCAAATCGAAGAATCCCCGAATTCTGAAGAACAATACCAGGACCCAGTCCGTTTCCGTGACGTGCGCAATCCACTCTGAAAAAGTGCGGATGTGGCACGTCGTGGCAGGTCGATGGATTGGAGAAGAGGCCGCTCGGATGTATTCTGGCCCTCTGAAGGCAGCACTGCGGAGTGAGTTCCACACAGTCAAAGGGCCTTAGCGTGTCTTAGAGGACAACAGCACGACAGGGTACAACAGCAAAAAGGCCTCCAGGCGAATTCGGGTTAGACCTCGCAATCCCTGGGGGCTGCGATCTGCGAAATTGCAACAATTCACTTTCCAGAGCTGCTGGAAGGACCAGCACAGCGACGCCCTACGCGGACTCAGATTAGACCTCGCCATCCCTGGGGGGCTACGACGCAGTACAGCCTACGTTTGATCAGGATTCGAATGCACGTATCAGACAATGTCATGTGCCTTGGACGAAAGATACAAAATTCTGGACTGCTCCAGACGTTGCTGGTCATACGAATGGGCGAAAGAAAGTGTCGGGTCCTGAAAGATGTAGGTGGGGTCTCCCCCCCTCTGTTTCCTTCTGTCCTTCTGGTCCCTCCCAGAGCTCTCCCAAGGCTCCCGCTGGGGTTCCCGATTGAAGTTCTCGATGAAGCCCCCCAGGAGTTCCCTCCCGCCGCGGACCCGCTGGAGGCGGACCAGGAGGCGGCCCAGCTCCTGGGACTCGAGACTGACACCGCCTCGGCGCCCCCCGCCGCCTGTGTCTGGTCTCTTCTTCCTCCTCCTCCTCCTCCTCCGCCTCCTGCTCCTCCTCCTTCTCCGCCCCCGCCTCCGCCTCCTTCTCCGCCTCCGCCTCCTTCTCCGCCTCCGCCTCCGCCTCCTCCTCCTCCTCCTCCTCCTCCTCCTCCTCCTCCTCCTCCTCCTCCTCCTCCTCCTCTCCTCCTCCTCCTCCTCCTCCTCCTCCTCCTCCTCCTCCTCCCTTCCCGGCTCTCTGAGCCGCGGCGCTTGAGCTTTTTAGCTCGGGGAGGCGTCGGCCACCGCCGCCCTCTCCCTTGTCGGTGGCCCTGACGAGGTTGGGGAGAGGGTGCCGAAACGCGCCCAGAGTCCAGCAAGGCATGAGGGTGCAAACCCGACTTGTCTGGCTGATGCTCTGGGGGGGCCTGTGCTCAGGGGAGGCTGCAGCACCGCTCAACGATGTGCTGTTTAACCGAACCTGCAGGGTGGGCCCTTTCCCAAATCCGTGCTTCGGTGCGGATCGTAAGCGCGCCTCGTCTCCGTCGTCGTCGTCGTCGGCGTCGTCGTGGTCGTGGTGCGTGCTGCTCTGCTCGGGATTCTGTTTCCCTTATGCAGTGACCACCCACTTGGCTTGCCAGGCATTGCACGCCGCCTGGCTGTCCGTCCGTCCGTCTGTCTGTCTGTCTTCCCGGCTCTCTGAGCCGCGGCGCTTTGAGCTTCTTAGCTCGGGGACGCGTCGGCCACCGCCGCCCTCTCCCTTGTCGGTGGCCCTGACGAGGTTGGGGGAGAGGGTGCCGAAACGCGCCCAGAGTCCAGCAAGGCATGAGGGTGCAAACCCGACTTGTCTGGCTGATGCTCTGGGGGGGCCTGTGCTCAGGGGAGGCTGCAGCACCGCTCAACGATGTGCTGTTTAACCGAACCTGCAGGGTGGGCCCTTTCCCAAATCCGTGCTTCGGTGCGGATCGTAAGCGCGCCTCGTCTCCGTCGTCGTCGTCGTCGGCGTCGTCGTGGTCGTGGTGCGTGTTGCTCTGCTCGGGATTCTGTTTCCCTTATGCAGAGACCACCCACTTGGCTTGCCAGGCATTGCACGCCGCCTGGCTGTCCGTCCGTCCGTCTGTTTGTCTGTTTCCCGGCTCTCTGAGCCGCGGCGCTTTGAGCTTCTTAGCTCGGGGACGCGTCGGCCACCGCCGCCCTCTCCCTTGTCGGTGGCCCTGACGAGGTTGGGGGAGAGGGTGCCGAAACGCGCCCAGAGTCCAGCAAGGCATGAGGGTGCAAACCCGACTTGTCTGGCTGATGCTCTGGGGGGGCCTGTGCTCAGGGGAGGCTGCAGCACCGCTCAACGATGTGCTGTTTAACCGAACCTGCAGGGTGGGCCCTTTCCCAAATCCGTGCTTCGGTGCGGATCGTAAGCGCGCCTCGTCTCCGTCGTCGTCGTCGTCGGCGTCGGCGTCGTCGTGGTCGTGGTGCGTGTTGCTCTGCTCGGGATTCTGTTTCCCTTATGCAGTGACCACCCACTTGGCTTGCCAGGCATTGCACGCCGCCTGGCTGTCCGTCCGTCCGTCTGTCTGTCTGTCTTCCCGGCTCTCTGAGCCGCGGCGCTTTGAGCTTCTTAGCTCGGGGACGCGTCGGCCACCGCCGCCCTCTCCCTTGTCGGTGGCCCTGACGAGGTTGGGGGAGAGGGTGCCGAAACGCGCCCAGAGTCCAGCAAGGCATGAGGGTGCAAACCCGACTTGTCTGGCTGATGCTCTGGGGGGGCCTGTGCTCAGGGGAAGCTGCAGCACCGCTCAACGATGTGCTGTTTAACCGAACCTGCAGGGTGGGCCCTTTCCCAAATCCGTGCTTCGGTGCGGATCGTAAGCGCGCCTCGTCTCCGTCGTCGTCGTCGTCGTCGGCGTCGTCGTGGTCGTGGTGCGTGTTGGTCTGCTCGGGATTATGTTTCCCCTTATGCAGTGACCACCACCCCACCATCCTCTCCTCCTCCTCCTCCTCCCTCCTCCTCCTCCTCCTCCTCCTCCTCCTCCATCCTCCTCCTCCTCCTCCTCCTCCCCCTCCCCCTCCCCCCCTCTCCCCTCCCCCTCCCCCTCCCCCTCCCCCTCCCCCTCCCCCTTCCCCTCCCCTCCCCTCCTCCTCCCCCTCCCCTCCCCCTCCCCTTCCTCCCTCCTCCCTCCTCCTCCTCCTCCTCCCTCCTCCTCCTCCTCCTCCTCCTCCTCCTCCTCATCCTCATCCTGCCCCGTCTCCTCCTCCTCCTCCTCCTCCCCTCCTCCTCCTCCTCCTCCTCCTCCTCCTCCTCCTCCTCCTCCTCCTCCTCCTCTTTCTCCTACTCCTCCTCCTACTCCTCCTTCTACTCCTCCTCTGCCAATGCAGCCTACAGAGGAGCGACGAGCTCGCCTTGCCCATAATCGAGCCATGGCAGAAGAGCGCCGCGTGCCCGCGGGGCGCCCCGGCATCTCGCTTCCGTTCTCTTGCCCGAAAGCTGGATTCACCTCCTCCGGGTCCTCAGGACCCCGAGGGGTGCCCCGAGACAGAGCGACGATTGAGCACGACCAAGCGTCCCAGCCTGCTTCGGGCCGACATCCCTCATCCGCCGCCTCCTCCTCTTCCTCCTCGGCTTTCTCCTTTTGCTCTTCATCCCCCTTCCTCCTCGTCCTCCTTGTGCTTCTCCTCCTAGCATCCTCCCTCCAACTCCTCCTCCCTCTTCTTCCTCCTTCACCTCCGTTCTTTCGCCATATGATTAGCTCATCCCTGTCGCACCTGGAGGCCGATCGAAAGGGCGGGCCAGGCGTTTCGCCTGAGACTTCTCCACCATTATGCTCTTGAAGCTTGGAAAAGTGGCGGCAGCTTCTCAGATGGAGGGCGGGTCGTTTTCAAAATGTGGCCCTCGCCTTGGCGTCGCACACATCCATTGGAATAGATTACACATGGATCGAGGGCGGGTCGTTTTCAACGTGTGGCTCTCGCCTCAGCGCCGCGCGCATCCGTCTCAAATGTGTGCGAGAACTTCACGGAGTGAGGGCGGGTGGCTTTCAACCTGTGACTCTCGGCGTAGCGCCGCGCGCGCTCGTGGGGAACGTGTGCCCGAGTCTCGCGGGGTGAGGGCGGGTGGCTTCCAGCGTGTGGCTCTCTCGCCTGAGCGCCGCCTCTCGCCAGAGCGCCGCGCACAGTCCTTTGAAAACACTGCAAGAGCTTCACGGGTTGAGGGCAGGTGGCTTTCAAAGTGTGGCTCTCGCCTAAGCGCCGCGCAAATTCGTTGTAAACATGTGCAAGGGTTTTTCACGGATTGTGGGCGGGTCGTTTTCGACTCGCCTCAGCGCCGCGCACCTCGTTTCCAACATTTTGCACGAGCTTCACGGACTCTCATGGCCAATGTACCAGAAACAGCGTTTTGGAAAGACTCCGGATTGTCGGGTGCGCAACAGTTACGTCGATTCGCGGTGCCGAAGTCGCAGGCATGCTGTTCTGGTACGTCCTAAGATCGCCAAGACGTAACAGTCAGGTTAACTCGTGGCGTTGAAGTCCTGGTGGTGTTTGGCACACTTCAAGATTTTCGCACGGTTGTCCCCCAACAGGTGCTGTGAGGATGCCTCCTCCTCCTCCTTCCAACATCGTTGATGAACCTTGGGCTTACACTGGCCCTCCTCCTCCTCCGCCTCCTCCTCCTCCGCCACCTCCTCCCCCTCCTCCTCTTCCTCCTCCTGCTTCCAACATCGTTGATGAACCTTGGGCTTACACTGGCCCTCCTCCTCCTCCTCCTCCTCCTCCTCCTCCTCCTCCTCCTCCCCCTCCTCCTCCTCCTCCTCCTCCTCCTCCTCCTCCTCCTCCTCCTCCTCCTCCTCCTCCTCCTCTTCCCTCTCCTCCTCCTCCTCTTCCCCCTCCCGGGCCACGCCCGACAGGCAGCCCCTCCCCTCCCTCCCCGCCCCCTGCCGGCACCCCGCCTCGCGGAGCCCGCCGCGCGCCGGGGCGGCCGCGAGGCGTGGGGCGCAGGGGTTGCAGAGAGCGGCGCGCGCGGCTGGCAGCCGGAGGGCGTGGGGAACCCTGGGGGGATCCTACAGCGGGAGGAGGAGCGAGGAGGGAGGAGGCGAGGGAGGCAGAGGAGGAGGGAGGAGGGGGGGAGGAGGAGGAAAAGGAGGAGGAGGATGATGATGATGAGGAGGAGGGAGCAGACGTAGTGGCAGCAAGAGCAGCAGGAGCAGAGAAGCAGGACACCTAGAGGAAGGAGGATGAGGATGAGGATGAGGATGAGGATGAGGATGAGGAAAAAAGATGAGAATGAGGATGAGGATGTGAAAGAGGAAGGGGAAGAAGACCCAGATATCTAGGCGTTACGAATATTTCGCCAAGGGCGTGTGACCCTGCTTTGGGGCCGTGTGCCCATCATAGATCCATCTGGCTCGAAACACGCAGCAGAAAGATGGGGACTAGGGCTCCAGTCGTGATCCTTCGCGAAGCCACTTTTGCTCGCAACATCGAAACCGAGAATGAGAAGGAGCAAAATGAGGAGGGGTGGAAGCAGCACATGGGAACCACTGGTCGTTCCCAGGGTGCCCAACAGCGAGTCCGCTAGCGCCCAATAGCACGCACAACGGACGCAACGCATCTCCCTCATATGGTGCTACTGAGCGCCATTCGGTCGCTATTCTTCACGCTTCGCGTATCCCCACCAGCCCCGTCGTATGTGTCCCGGTCAACGCTTGCGACTTTGAGCCCCCGATCTTCTGTGTCGGATAAGTTGCACGCGGTGAACGCCGGCGACGCCGACGACAGGTTCCATGATTGGTGTCGTCTCCCTCGCGTTCAAGCTCCTGCACAAGTGGTTCATCCTTTGGCAGATCATCACGGTCCCCCCGGCAGGCCGGGCCAGGTGACTTGGCCAGTGCTTGCAGCTGTACGCCCCCGATCTTCCGTGTCGGACAAGTTGCAGGCTGTGGACTCAGACGGCATTGACGACTGGTCCTTGACTGGGTACTGGTCGCTCTCACGCCCAAGAGCGTCCTGTGAGTCACTGCGAGTGAGGTTTCTCTCTGTGCCTTCCCATTTTCCTGCTGCCGGGTGCCCTAGCGCCCGCCGTGTCTCTCCTGTTCCTTTGCCTCACCTTTTGTTGCATGGACGGTGCGGCCACGCCTGGCCACCCCGTGCCGCCACAGTGCGGCGTGCTCCACGCCCTTTCGCGCTGTACGGTACGGTCGGAGCTTGGCACCACGTGTGCGACAGCTCCTTTCCGTCCGCTTCTGGTTCTGTGTTTGCGTCCCCATCTGTCGGGCCGCCTGCGTCAGTCCCCAATGAGGGTCATTTTGTCCCTGGCATGTGCACTCGCTACAGCGGCCTATGCGCCTCTGCAGCCAATTATCTCGCTCTGTGGCCCAGACGTTATTCCCGCTCGCTGGATCTGTCCTTTGAGCCGCCAATCAAAAAGTATCCCCACCAGCCCATCCCTGTCCACGAGAGCTGACGGGAAAAGGGACGAAGGGACACATCTAGGGAAACAAAGCGAGCAACCAGGATGAACCGAGAGATCTCTGGGAGCAAGGGGGTGGCCTTGGAAGGCCTCTTCGGGCCATCCCTGGGGGCCGCGTGGGGGGCGAGGGGAAGAGGAGGAGGAGGAGGAGGAGGAGGAAGAGGAGGAGGAGGAGGAGGAGGAGGAGGAGGAGGAGGAGGAGGACTCCTCTTGGGCGCCTCTTGGGGCAGTCTTGGGGCGCCCTGGGAGCTTCCTGGGGGCCTCTTGGAGAGTTTTTGGGGGGGTGGGGAGCCTCTTTGGCCGTCTTAGGGCGTTCCTGGCTTGTCTGACGCCGTCGGAAGCCGTCTTGGGGGCCTGTCTGGGTCGTCTTGGGGCCCTCTTGGGGTATATCAGGGGCTCGTGGAAGCCATCTTGGGCGTCTTGGAAGCCTCTTGGGCCGTTTTGGGGCACTCTTGGGGCCGTCTTGGGGGCCTCTTGGGCCGTCATGGGGCCATCTTGGAGGCCTCGTGGGCGATCTTTGGGGCCTCTTGCGCCGTCTTAAGCCGTCGGAATGCCGAGAAGAAGCAAATGCCAAAATCTTTCAAACGCCCTAGGAAAATCAATGATGTTGGCCTCGTCGTGCCCTCCTGGAAGACCTCCTGGACGCCTTTTGGGCCGTCTTGGAGGCCTCTTGGGGGCCTCTTGGGCCGTCTTGCGCCATCTTGAGGCCATCTCAGGCCGTCTTGGGTGCATCTTGGGCCGTGTTGGAAGCATCTTGGGGCCATCTTAGCCGTCTTGGAGGCCATTGTCTTGGAGGCCTCTTGGGCCATCTTGGTGGCGTCTTGGGGGCCTCTTGGGCCGTCAAGGGGCCATCATGGAGGCCTCGTGGGCGATCTTGGGGGCCTCTTGGGCCGTCTTGAGCCGTCGGAATGCCGAAAAGAAGCAAATGCCAAACTCTGTCAAAAACAATTGAAAATCAATGATTGTGGCCTCTTCGGGCCCTCCTGGACGACCTCTTGGAGGCCTCTTGGGCCGTCTTGGAGGCCTCTTGGGGTCTTCCTGGGCCGTCTCAGGCCATCCGTAGGCCATCTCAGGCCGTCTTGGGTGCATCTTGGGCCGTCTTGGAGGCATCTTGGGGCCATCTTAGCCGTCTTGGAGGCCATCTTGGGCGTCTTGGAGGCCTCTGGGGCCGTCTTGGGGCCCTCTTGGGGCTCTCTTGGGGTCCTCTTGGGAGCCCTGGAAGGCCTCTTGGGGCCATTTTGAGGCCATCGATCAAAGTCGATGGTGCAACGTTCAGCCCCGCCCACCCCTCCCCCCCCCAGAGGCCAAAATGGGGCCAACCTTTGTAAAACCAATGATTTTGGCTTCCTCGCCGAGGCCGTTTTGGACGCCCTGGCACCTCGCGAAACCCCCCAAAAGTCCAGGGGAAGGGGTAGGGGGAGGGGAAGAGGATTTTTTGGAAGAGGGAAGAGGAATCTCGTTAGACCACCTGCGCCAAGAGGGCTGGTGGAACTGGGGGGGGGGACACTGGGTACTGTTGGGCGCTATTGGGCGCGCGGCGCGCTTTTGGGAGCTATGCATTCGGTGCAAGACGAGCGGGAGCTCTCGTGAACCATCTAAGGAGGCAGGGAGGGAGGGAGGGAGGGAGGGAGGGAGGGAGGGAGGAATGGGGGGCCCAAAAGTATACGCCACCACCACCACCACCTCCCTCACCCCTTTCCCCCTCCCAGGAAAGAGGAGAGGAGGAGGAGGGCAGAGGAGAGAGAGAGAGAGAGAGAGGAGGAGTCGACGTGGTGGTGGTGTGTACTCTTTGGGGTCCCCGGGCAAGGGCCCCTGGCAGCTCGTGGGGGAGGGAGCGGCGTGGGGCGCCGGGTTGGCCGGAGGGCGCGCCCTACGCTGGCAGCCGGAGGGCCTGGGGCACCTGGAGGGCCCCGGCGGGCGGGAGGAGGCAGCCGAGGAGGCGAGGGAGGCGAGGGAGGCGAGGGAGGCAGCGGAGGAGGGGGGAGGCGGAGGAGGGGGGAGGCGGAGGAGGAGGAGGAGGAGGAGGAGGAGGAGGAGGAGGAGGAGGAGGAGGAGGAGGAGGAGGAGGGAGGAGGAGGAGGGAGGAGGAGGAGGGAGGAGGGAGGAGGGAGGAGGAGGGAGGATGGACGAGGAGGGAGGACGTGAAGTAGCGGCATCGGGAGCAGCAGGAGCAGAGGAGCAGGAGCACCGGGGGGAGGGGGGTCGCGAAGTGCTCGCCGGCCTCTGCTGCTGTTCGACTCGCTCTGGAGCTTCCACGGGCTGCTCCAGGCTTTTGTCTGGACCTCTCTGGGACTGCCACGGCCCATCTGGGCGTGCATCGACCTGCGCGTTATTTTTGTTTATAGCGACTTATCTAGCCAGGTCCCCGCCAGTCGACTGGAGCAGGTCACCGAGCCCCGAGAGGGAGAGAGCCGAGGGAGGGACAGGGCGAGAGAGAGAGGGAGGGACGGAGGAGGACGAGGAGGAGGAGGAGGAGGAATTGATTTACCTCAAAAATAAAGCTGTCCCCAAGTATATGAAGCATGTAGAACGTATACGAAACATGTAGAACGCATCACTCTACGTATTTTCGACAAAAACAATGAAGCAATGATTATGTGGTAAAAGAACGCTGTATTCCCTTTTCGAAGAAGGAGGGGACGGCAAGGGGACAAAAGAGTGAAACCCCTTCGTCTTCGACCCCGCGTTCGCCCCCCCCCAATTTCACAGCTGGCTTCGGCCTCCCGGACGCCACTGGGAGCGTCCACTTTCTTCTGTCCTCCCACGCCTGTGCTGCCGAATGCCTTGGGCCAACCTTGAAATCGGGGGGAGTGGGTCGGGGGCGTCCAGGAGGGGGGTGTCCAAGAGGGGGGGGAAGTGCAAATCGTGGCCGGCGGCACGTGCGCGGCCTTGGGGGGGGGGGGGGACGCATCGAAAGAAGGAGAGGCGCGCGCCATGAGATCTTGGGACATGTCATGGCGGCCCCCGCGGTGTCAAGGCTTCCACTTTCGTGTCCATCCTCGGGAGCGGCGTGGACGCCCGGGACCTCCTCCTCCTCCTCCTCCTCCTCCTCCTCTTCCTCCTCCTCCTCCTCCTCCTCCTCCTCCTCCTCCTCCTCTGCGGCGCGAAGGGGGGGGGGGTCCAGCGGGAGGGGCCGATAGGCGCGGAGGAGGCGAGTGGCGGGGGGGGGAGGGAAAGGAGGGCCAGGTGGGCTCTATCTCGGGTCGGACATGTCCTCCTTCAGGCCAATTTTGGAAGACAAGTGAGACATGGAAGCAAAAAGAGTCAGAAGCGCGTGACAAAATCGTCACCACATTATTGGTTCACTATTCTTGGATACTCCGCCTGTATAAGCTGAATCGAAGCCCTCGAGGTCGGATCCTCCTTCAAAGCAGGAGTCCGACCCTGCAGAGGCTCGCTGGATCACATGTCCGAAGGGAGAGGAGGAAGGGAGACTGAGGGGACAACAGCGAGGATTATCAGACAGCTCGTAGAGGACGTCCAAAGCTCCGTGAGCACAATGGAGCCTTAAATGGCCCGCGGGGTGCCAGCGTAAGCCCCTGCCCCTGCCACCCCTACGCGCCGAGCCCCCACGAGGGTGGAGGGGAGGGGAAAGCGGGAAGGTGGACCGGTGGGTGCGGGCAAGACTTGTATCCATGTCTACCGCGTCTTGCGGTTGCGGGCACCCTTCCGCAGTCGCCCGAGGCGCACTGGAGGTGGGCAAACGTCTGGCCCCCACAGGCCAAATCTTTGTCCAGATCTGCAGCGCCTTGGCCTTCTGGCGCCCCTCCCAGGAAGTCCAGGAGGCAGTGGACACGAATGTGAGTCCTGCCCGCAGTGGGAGGGGAACGGGGTCGGAGGGCTCAGCGCTCCGCGACCGGCCGCCCCAAGGATACACACGGCCGACAGTCGTGGCTGTGGACTGCGGCGTCTGAGCACAGCGGCGGTGCGCCCCATGTCGCCGATATCCGGCGGCGAGCGAGGGGGGGAAGGTGAGAGGGGGCGGGCCTCCTCAGAAGGCTCGGAAGCCCTCCAGCCGTCCGAGAAGTTCCCCGAGCCTTCCCCGAAGACAAGGAAGGCTTCTCAGAAGGCGCAGGGGGCTCCTGGGAAGCCCCGCCGCCTGCCGAGAAGGCCTTCACCTTCTCGTTTCCCACCCCCTCGCTCGCCGCCGAGACATGGTCAGTGTAGGCTGATGAGCTTCGGGTTCCACACGGCCTCGTTCTCGCGGTGGTACTCCAAGTGGTGCCTCGCGTCGCGTCGCGCTGCGACCAACTCCACATCCTGCTCGTGCTTCCGCTCGCGCTCGTGCTCGTGTTTGCTGGTGCCTCCCCTTCGCCCCCACCCCGGTGCCTCCCCCTCGTCCCTCCCTCTCCTGGCATCGGCCTCCACCGTACTCCGCCCCCTTCTGGTTGTCCTGATCCTCCTGCTCGGTCTGCTCCTGCTGCTCCTGCTGCCGCTGGTCCTCCTCCTCCTCCTCCTCCTCCTCCTCCTCCTCCTCCTGCTTATCACCACCACCATCACCATCACCATCACCATCACCATAACCTTAAACCATCATCATCACCATCACCATCACCATCATCGGTATCGGCATCAGCATCAGCATCCTCATCATCAGAATCACCATCATGATCCTCATCATCATTATCATCAGCATGATTAGCATCAACATGAACGTCAGCATTACCACCATCATCATGATCATCATCACCATCACCATCACCATCATCGGTATCGGCATCGGCATCGGCATCGGCATCGGTATCGGTATCGGAGCGGGCTGGGGAAGGGGAGGGGCGGAGGGGGGGAGGAGAGGGAGGGGGGAGGAGGAGCGGGGGAAGACGAGGAGGACGAGGAGGAGCAAGGCGGGCCGGGATGGGAGGGGGGGCCCGCGGCCCTGCGGCGTGGCGCCTCAGCTCGCCGCCCGCCAGGCCGTCGGAGTAGTGGTCCGTCAGCATGTCCGCGATCCGCTCGGCGCTGGGCGCGGCGGGGCTTCGGGGCGCTGCCAGTCGGCGGCGAGCGAGGTTCGATGTTCGAGGCTTTCGGACGCCTTCGTCGGTTCTCGGCAGGTTTTTGCCCCCGGGATGCTTGCCTGCCCCCCGCCGAGGGCGCTCCCGGGGGTGGCGGGATCTTCCCGAACGGCAGCCGAAGACCCGAACGAGGACCCACAAAACCAAATGCGGCGGCGCGCCCGGGGGGGGGGAAGTGAGAAGGAGAAGAGCTTCTCGGAAGCCCTCGCGCCTTCCGGTAAGTCTTCTTGCGTCTTCGGGGAAGGCTTAGGACACTTCTCAGGAGGCCGGGGCACTTCCGAGCCTTCTGAGATGGCTCGCCCCCTCTGACTTCCCCCCGGGCTCGCCGCCGAGCGAGAGTCGATGGTCCCCAGAACGTGTGCTTCTCCACCACAGCCCTGCACTGAATGATCGCAGGCGGCATGATGAAGGCCGACACCGGCTGCGTGATGCCGGCGGCGCCGAATGGGTCGCGCACACGGTGGGCGAACGCGCGCCTCGAGGCTGATCGACAGAGGCCGGGCTGCTGCCAGACGCGCCCTGGGCCCAGGGTGCCTTCAGGATTCCCGAAGCCCCCACAGCCTCCAGGGCACCCCTCGCGAGGCCCAAGTTGGCGGTTTCCCCCGGGGCCGTAGGCGAACCGAGGAGGGGAGGGCGAGGAGGGGAAGGAAGAGGAGGAGGAGGAGGTGGAGAAGGAGGAGGAGGAGGAGGAGGAGGAGGAGGAGGAAATGAGGAGGAGGAGGAGAGGAGGAGGAGGAGGAGGAGAAGAAGGAGAGAGAGAGAGATGAGGAGGAGGGAGGAGGAGGAGGAGGAGGAGGAGGAGGAGGAGGAAGAGGAGAGAGGAGGAGGAGAGAGGAGGAGGAGGAAGAGTCGCCTAAGCCCTTCGGAGAAACCTTCCAGGACCAGGGGGTCCATGGGGGCTCCAAGGTGGCGCGAGCAGCTGGGAGGGCACCTCGGGCCAGGGGCGCCCCCCTCCAGCCCCGCGAGGTGCGCCCTTTGGCCCCGCGAGCGCCCTCTGGCCCGGGCGTCTCTGCAGGCCTGCGCGGGGCCGCCTCGCAGCATCGGACCCAATCGGCCACACGCGTCGGCCCGCCCCCCGAGGAGTCGCCGCGAGGCGCAGCCCCGGACAGGATCGCGCCGCGCAAAAATCCGCACGCGATGCCTGTCGCTGCCTTCGGCCCTGGGGGGGCCCCCGCCGGGCCTCGGGACCGTCAGAAAACGACCGAGGACGAAAAACAGGTCCCGGGGAAAGGGTCGGGCCTTCCGGGGACGCCGCTCTGAACAAAAACGGACCGTCGCATGCCGAGGAGGAGCAGGAGCAGGAGGAGGAGGAGGAGGAGGAGGAGGAGGAGGAGCAGGAGGAGGAGGAGCAGGAGCAGGAGCAGGAGCAGGAGCAGGTTCAGAAGGAGGAGGAGGAGGAGGAGGAGGAGGAGGAGGAGGAGCAGATGGTGGGCATTCCCAAGATGGGCCGGTCGCACGCTCAGTGTCAAGCGTTCGGGGCCTCTCTGGGGCATCGGGTGGTCTCTGTCTTGCCGACGGCCGATATCTCCCTCGACCTTCTGGCCGGAACTCCTCCGCGGAGAGCTGCGGGGGAGATGTGCAGCACCCGAGCCAGGGCGCCCGGCTGGTAGGTCGGGCGTTGTGCAAGCGGCCCTGGCCCAAGACGGCCCCAGCTTTCGTTCCAGGGAGGCCCAGGTGAGCGGCGAAGAGAAGCGCGGCTTCTGCGAGAAGGTAGGGCGACCTCACCCCTCGGCCTGCGCGGGCCGCCAGCGTGGCGCGCCGCACTGCAAACGAGAGCACTCGCGCGCGACCTCGCGCGGGCAGCCTGCGCGCGAATGTCCGCGCAGACGGTCCCGCGTTCTTGCGTCTCTGAGGTGGCCCTCCAGAGAACCCCACCACGACGCCAACTGAGGGCGCCAGGGGCTCCAAGGCCCCAGCAGGGTGTGGCGAAATTGCGGGGGATGGGCCTGGAGCCCCTTCGGAGGCTGTGGGTGGGTGGGAGGAGGAGGAGGGGGAGGAGGGGCAGGAGGACGGGGAGGAGGAGGAGGGGGAGGAGGAGCAGGAGGAGGAGGAGGAGGAGGAGGAAGAGGAGGAGGAGGAGGAGGACGAGGAGGAGGGGGGGAATTGGGGACGTGGGGGGGGAGAAGGGGGATAAAACGGGGGCGGGGAGAGGGGCGCTGAATGGGGAATCGCAAACGCATGGGTCGCCCTGCCAGGAGCAGCTGCCAGCGGCGTCTAGCGCGCCCCGCCGCGACCGCGAACAACGATGGCGAAAGCAGGAGAGCAGGGAGGAGGCAAAAAAAGGGATGGAAAAAAACAGCAAGCGAAAGAACGCAGGTGGGGCAAGCAGTACGCGAGGTAAAAAGAGTGAAAAAAACAGAGGGGGAAAGATCAGGAAAGAAGATCAAGCGGCGGGAGGAGACGCGGACAAAAGTTGAATGGGGGACGGCGGAGGTCAGAGCTGGAGGGACACGAGGGCGAGGAAGGAGAACAGAAGGGCAAGGGAGGAGGATGGGGGGGGAGGGGCAAGGGAAGGAAGGGGGGGGAGATATGGAAACAAAAAACAATTGGGCACGGGGGGAAGGGAAACGGGGAGAAGAAAGCCGAGGAATAATCGTCATCGCCCACTTCGTTTCCCTTCCTGCCCTTCACTCCCGCTGCCCCTCCGGAACTCCTCCCCCTCCTCCGGCTACTACGCCTAGAAGGACGACGACGACGATGACAAAGTATTACACGTATTATTTTCATTATTGGTATCATATTTACGACTCGTACTACTACTGCTACTGCTACTACTACGACTACGACTTCGACTACAATCACTACTACTAATACTACAACTACTACTACTTCTACTACTACTACTACGACTACTACTACTACTACTACTACTACTACTACTACCACTACTACTACTACTACTACTACTACTACTACTACTACTACTACTACTACTC